>JADDOH010000268.1:0-148066 GCA_016648135.1 Agrypnia vestita | reverse complement strand
TGTATATTTTATTTTCTAACATAAGATGTTATCCCTGTTATTACTAATATTATGTCCGTTATAAAAAAAACATGAAGTTGTTTTAATGCAACCGGTGATCTAAATTATTACAATACAATTAAGTCTTGTATTGCGAGCGAAATTTGTTTTGTAATTCTAAGCACTACACATTTCTAAATTGATCGAGGCGCTTCTAAATCCTTCCAGAATTTTTTTTTCAAAATTTTTATTTATCATATTAATGTAAAGTACCTTTAAATAATATAATTCTTAACATCTATATATAATATTTAAATAAAATAAAATATTCATTTACATTTTGATTGTGATGATTATGATTTTGATATGATTAATGATCATTTACAATTGATTAATAAACAATTAGATGTCTGTCACAAACAAACTTTAACATTATCAAGCACATTTTATAATAACAATCGAAGAGCGTGCAATAGAAGATTTATGAATGTGGATGAAGCAAAAGTGGCGTTCTATTCTCTATGCCTGCCTTGGCGGAGAAATGGCGTGAAGGTGAGTAAGTTAGTTAAATTAATAAAAGAATATCTTTGTGAAGAAAATATCAAATTGTAATGAAAAAACTGAAATATAGAAAACACATCTGATGACAGCTAACAAGTTAGATGACTTCAGAGTAAACATTCTTACATTAGACGTTTGGGTAATGTTTAACGTAAAATTAATAAGAAAAGAAATAAGACGATATACAGTCATATTTACTGGCTGAAATACACATGGAATCGGATACTTAAAAAGATCCCAATCATAATATTTCGTTGTCTGTCAGTCCATCCGTCCGTCTGTCTGTCTGCACGTAACTTCGTGTTACATTCGTAACTTCTTTATAGTAATTTTTTTTACGATTTTTTTTTTTTCTAATTTTTTTTACGATTTTTTTTAAATAAAATAAATAAATACTTATTCCTTAGGAACCGGCATGTGATATGTAAAAGTACCGTCATTTTTGACGGGTTACTGTTAGTCCTATCATAAAACTGGTAGATGCATTTACAAAATGAACCATCTCTGCTGGCCCAATAACCAGAAGAAATATTTCTCTCCAGTCATCATTTCCATTAATGCTCCCTTATTAAAACTTAAATTACTTCACGATTTTACAAAGCGCTCTGATCGTCCGTCCATCTCGTATTCCTTTCTCTTCCATCTTCTTGCTTGTTTGTTGAAACCTGTAATCAATATCCTGCTGGCTGTAATCCGATCAGATGTTATTAAGAAGAGCGCTTGAAGCGCGTTTAGAAGGAGAACCAAAAAAGGACCCTTACTCACGTAATCATGTAGGGACAAAGTAAAAAATTAATGAATTTTTAAAAATACTAATTAGCAGACTATTTTATTGAAATTGTTATTATTATTACTATTCAAAATAAATAGATAGATGTGCCTTTATAGAATGCACATCACATTAATATAAATATTTAATTATAATATATTTGTGTCACGCGTGGACTACGTACATAAACAATATTGATGCTGGGCTACCAAAATTTAAGCTAGATACATTATAATTAATACATACATTATGATAATATATGGGACATCAAATAATATTATGGATAATATTTATTACATAACATCCGTTTTGAGTGAGTAATATCGATTCTGTTTCCCTAAAGAGTGGAGTTTCCCTTCAATTTGCGTTGATTAATCTACAAGGCGACACATAACACGTCTCTGTATCTTCAAGAGCTTTGTATACCAGACGCCAAATTCTCAGGTTTGTCTCTTATTCAGCTGCAGGAAATTATACAATTTATTATTATGTATTAGTACATTTAATTAAGGTATGGTAGAATAAAAAAATTAGATGCGAGTATAGATATGTTTGCAGCACAATCAACAGAAAAAAGAAGGGTTCACTAAAGTGGTTCGGGAACGTATAAATGAGAAAATATATAAGATGATTTTGAAGGCAATGTGAGCGGAAGGACATCGCAAAAGATTATATTGAAGATATATTTCAAGAAAATATTGAAAAACATCCATGGTTGATGAATCTTGAGCAACCAAAAACGTGCATAAGAAGATGTATTAAAAGTAGACGAGTGTGGTATGCAGGATAGAAGTGTGTGGTATTTTATCCTCTCTGCATACTCTTCCAGTAAACTGCTGGTTAATAAGTTAATTTAATATTTTCCTTCTCAAAGAGATATTTTTTTTTGAAGAGATATAGCGATACAATTTATATATCCCAACCAATAATGATTATTTCGTTGTCTGTATGTCCATAATTTCCTGTAACGTGCGTAACCCCATTTTTCTTCGATTTTTTTTTAAACTTTTTAATCATATTTTTTTATAGATAAATACTTTTCAATAATATGGTCCTTATAACAAATCTTGTATATGATTTGCACATATTTCCTCAGAGCATATTTGCCCATGAAATGTCAAAATATACGATACAATTTTCGAACTTTAATATTTTATTTAATACTTATTTAAGCGTCAATTCTGTTTAATTTTGTTCAATAATATCAAAAATATTTACTCCCAGAAGATCTATATTATGGATTATATTCTTGGATTTAGTCAAATATTTATCCTTTAGGACACGGCGGGTTATATTGACAAAATAACCAATTCCCGCACCCTCTCCCCATGACACATTTTCTATACAAATCTACATCGTTTGACAGATCTAATCCAAATTTTGCATACTTATTATACTCAGGAACCGACATGTAAAAGCACGTCATTTTTGACGGGTTACAACTAGTATATTTATATTTTTAATAAACTAGAAAAAAATGTTATATCAAATAAAATAAAAATATGTATATAAACTTACTTTTATTTTCAGTTCTAAAATACATCCGGAATATGGAAATGCGTAGGAAGTAGTGGAATTCCACTTAATTCTATTTCTCACTTCTTCACTTAGATATAAATTATGTATATAAAAACTTCATTATCACATTTTACCTCACTTTAGATTCACAACACATATAAAATAATAAACCTAATAATATCCATTTCTAAGGTTCTAGTTAAATATTTGAAAAACTGTCGCTTCACAGCCGAAGCTGAAAACTTCGTTTTCTGTTTACTAGATCAAAGTTGTATAAAAATTGAATTGCGATAATATACTATGACGTTTAAACGCGAACATGTCATGAGGACTGCAGTAGGCACATTGTGCCCAAGCAGTGCTAATTTTGATAATAACAAACGCGTATTATTGTTGCAAGGAGGGAAATAATTCGCCTATTTTCTTGGCCTTGGTAATTTAGTATTGTGCAATGCGCTGCAATGTCGAGTCGGTCTTTAAATGAACGTCATTAATATTATTTCTGTGCGTCGCGGGATATTTGTATAGTGTTGTGTGTGTTTTGAAAATAAATTTATTAAATTATTTTGACATTTGACAGTATGTGTCGCGAGTGTGCGTGCTTCGAATAATAGATGACAGATGAAATGTTTTGTTGAAAAACTGTTCGCATAGGTGCCGCGTTGGTGTCGTTGTGTAAGTCAGTTTTATTTTAATTATTTTTTAATTTATTTCTACATATTGATCTTGTATCAACTTAGTTATTCAAGATATAATATATTTCCCCAAAAAAAGAGTTCATATTTTTTCATTAAAAAAATATGCAAACCTGTCAAGTTGTTATAATAACATGAATAATCATAATTAATATGAGTCTATAGGCATTGCATACAAATATTATATGAATCACAAGATAGTTTGGTTCACATAAATGTTACTTTATAGTTACGGTCTCTCTGTTTTTTATTTATAAAGTGAATTTATTGTTTCTATGTATGTAGATTAAAGCATCCATTTCAGTGTACATTTAACTCCTATATAAACTTGCAGGACTATTTTCCTGCCTTGATTATGAGTCGAAAATGTACAGGCAACCATGACCTAATATCAAAAGTTATGGATATGCGATATCAAAGTTTGCATTTTTATCCAATATTTCTGAGTTATTTTTTACATAACTTTGAATTATCATTACAGTGACTTATATCGTATAATTCACTATAATTCACTCGTTTCCATACAAGTTAAATAGAATGATAAAAAAACCTGCAGAAATTCCAATTGGAATTCGAAGGTTTAAATAGAGATCTAGTAACGCACAGTGAATCAATGAAAAATATCAGATGAAAAAGTCTGAACACTGAACCTGACGTCCGTTTGTATCTATACAAATTTATAAATAACCAGTCTTGATTATTTATAAATTTGTAGTAACTTTTTAAGAGTAAATTTTTTAAAAATAAATGTAGTAAAAATAGTAAAAAGCCAGAGTAAAACTTTGTGCAAGTACCCCATCATTAAGGAAGCATATAACTTTCTGACACTTAATCCTATTTTATGAATGACTAGACTTTACAGACGTCTCGTAGCTAGTAGCAAGAACTTTTGAGAAGTTCTCTTCATTCTATTTTGAATAGAATGTATTTTTTACACTTTCGGTGAAACGTCAACAGTTAAGAAGATAAGCGACATCCAAGTTTACATTTTTTTTCAATAATTCTGACCTATATTCTTCAAAACGTTGCAGTATCATGTAAGTAACTTATACGCTTTGATACAAGTCAAATGAAATGAATAAAATCTTGCAAAAAATATCTGGTTCAAATTTATACATGATTTTAATAAGGCGTCATATCATCTAAAGTATGATTGTTTAAAAAACACAGTATAAACACAGTGACTTTACAATTACCAGTTTCAAAAAAAGCAGCAGGTAATGGGCGATAGTCGATTGCTTAACTGTTAGTTATGTTTATTATTGCATAAGTTATATATTAAGAAATAAATATAATGAGAAATAAATAATTACACACCTGCTTCCATTTTATTTTATGAATATTTTGAATATATAATGAATATGAATAATAATAACGATATAATTACACAATACACTTTTTACGATAAATTAATAATAAATAATCAATAATAAATAAATAATGACTTAATGATAAAATAAAATAAATTGTAAGTAATATTTAAATTAACGCAAATTAATAAACACAATTCTAGGAGTTCAAGATTAACAAGTTTTTACACAATACGTAATACACTTTTTATGATAAATAAAAAATAAATAACGCGTTAATGATTAAATGAATTGTGAGTAATATTCAGAAAAAAATATCAAAACATTCATATTTCACACATTTCATAAACATTAACTGTAAAATACATTTTTTAAGAAATCGCTTTATAATAATAAACCCGTATTGTCAATTTTCAGCCACAAAATAAATGAAATTGTGTCCCAAACAAATATTTCTATACATACGATAAGACGAACAATGCGTGAAGGAAAACAATACGAGAACGGCACAGCGCCCTGCATTTTACGTAGGGACAATTCTGCTCGGCACAAGAGTTGTCTCGACAATGTCGACTTCTTTTCACGCGAGAAAACCTATAAAATATTGGAACGCATAAAGGTGAACGCTGACTGTTTGAATAGGGCATTTTTCAAAGGAATGGGGCAGAATTATTTTTCTTCCATGGCGTAGGTACACTTCTGGATAAAATATTTAGTGATTCGAATAGAATTTGAGGCAGACAGATACGGGTCGATTTTTTTTTCATGACACTCCAAGTGTGTGCTGTGTACCGATACCCACATTGGTGTGCGTTAGCGATATCTGTGTAAGAAAGAATAATTTCAATGAGTCGCTTCACGCTACACAGCAATGAAACAATATACTTGAAGTCAGTGACGCTTACTATCGGTTGATAATAATTATTACCTTCTTTAAAATTTCTAATTTTTTATGTAACAACATTTTTAAAACTCTCCGAAATTTCTTACAGGTTATCCATTATAAAATATACTGTTCGTTTTCTTCTTCTACTAGTTTTAAGTTATGACGAAGGTGTTTTGGGCATCGAACATGAAGGGCATTGACTATCATCATTATTATTATAAAAATATGATTAAAATATAAATAATAATATTATTTCATTACGTATCCATAAAATAATTAAACATTAAATAAATTGAAACAAATGTACTATTATATTATAACAATAAAAAAAATACTTGCAACATATTCATCAGAGACCGATTGTGCATCGTACAGTGCCATGAAAAAAAATGGAACCATAGAGTTTATAAATTTTACAGTTATTTGTGTTTTTAATTCTGCGCACACATTAGAACGTTTGTCATGTATTCTTTAAATAATGAAAAAAAATATAAAGTCGTAATTTATCCTCACGCCATTTCTCCAATATTCTCCATACATATACACACACACGTACATTCACATTGCATATACACACGTAAACATATGCATATGCGTACAATGATAATAATATACTCAAAAATATCAAATATCGCATTCCTAGAACAAAGATTATTCGAATATATTTAGGGTGAAATTAGCATTGAGCAGTTACCGGCAGTGACTCAAATACACGCAAAGAAAATACTCTACCTCAACAGATTTTCTAGTATTAAAAATCTGTTCTTCAATACAAGAAGATGAAGATATACAAGACCTGTGTCCGCCCAATCATGACGTACGGTATCGAGACAAGGGCTGACACTACCAGAACAAAAAATCTCCTAAGAATAACTGAGATGAAGACTCACCGACCCATTGCGGGACTGACAATCCGAGACCGAGTGAGGAATTCCGAAATACGAAGGACCTGTGACGTCGAGGATATTGTCCGATGGGGAAGATCTAGAAGACGTTACTGGAGAGATCATGTGGAGAGAGCTTGTACTGAGAGAGTAGTGAGCATAGCAGCGAACAAGCTGCCGTCTGGTACCAGACTCCCAGGAAGACCGCATAAAAGATGGCGAGATAGCTGGACATCTGTATCCCAGGAACACGCTCCGAGCAATGACAGGACGCAGTCCTAGATGAAGCAGAAGAAGAAGAAGAAAAAAAATCTGTTAAGGTAAGAGTATTTTTGATGAGTAGTATTAGTTTTGTTTCAATGAAAGAATGTTTGTGAACTAGTATTTTTGGACAATATATGGAATGATATGGTTGATAAGAGGTCAGGGGCATCCAAATTATTAGAATTAATTATTTTGTTCAAAAATATTAGATGAGCTATTATGCGTCTGTCGTTAACTTTGATTATGCTTGTCTGATGTTGAAGTTGATTACAGTTTTCATTAATCTCCTTTATCAGTCCACGTGAGTATATTTTATTAATCTAAATAAACACATAAACATATTTACAGCTGTAGCACAGCCATACAGGTAAACCAAGCATGAAGTATGTAGGTCATTATTTCATACCTGTAATATACCCAGTTATTAATTTTATACGTTCGCCCTTTTTTCGTAGTGTAGTCCAGAAGGTTCGGATAAAATCCTTTTGAATTATTTCTGCGCGGGGGTAGGCTCGTAAATAAGTTAGTGTAAGAGCGAACGTCGGATTGTTTATAGCTATCGCAGTGCAACGTGGAGTCAGTGACGTCCTTAGATAAACCGCTGTCTTAAAGGAATTTTAGAATGCCGCCATGAATATTTTTTATCGTCACTTTTTTGTGACAAAAATCATTATCAAACATAATAATTTCGTTGTCAGTCCGTCCGTACCTTCATATAGCGACCCTAATTTTGTTCGAATTCACGACTAAAAAATAAATAAATTAAATGGCCGGAGATGGGGCTTGAACCCCGGGCCAGCAAACCCGAACCGGCCGCTTAACGCATGTCGCTACCGCCGCCTTTTCGTGTACCGACAAAAAGATACTATAAATGTATACTAGGGCTTAGCAAAGACGTGAACTATTTCATGTTCCGTCCAGCACAATCGGGTTTAAAATAGTACTATTAACTGCCGGCAGGGGAAATATATTTTGATGAAAGTCTATTATTAGGGGTGAATTACTATTTAATGGGTGTCGGTTTTAAATAAGTAAATACTTATTCTTTAAGAACTAGCATTTAAAGTAACATCGTTTTTGAAGGGTTACAGCTAGTAAATTAAATAATATTTAAAATGCGATTTTTTTTATCTAATATGACTTCAAACAAGTTATTTTATTGGATGCATTTGGCAGCTTCGTAGGTGACTATGTAGATTAATCGATTACATAAATTGTTTTGATCTTTTCTTATTTCATATTTATATATTGTAACGACATTGTAGAATCAGACATAATTACACGTAATCGATAATTTTACAGCACTCTACACATTTGACACTAAATTAGAAATTTCTAGAACGTTCTGGGGTGGTCCACTGGATTTTAAGATCATCGAATGAATACGGGCGTATAAATATGATTGACCCAAAACAGAAGCCACTTAAAATTATTTATCGTAATATTGCCAAAAAAAATATCTTTTCGGTTGAAACATATTTTTGGTTACATAACTGTCCTGGTGTGAAAGTAAGCCACAGTAGATTAAAAATAAGTCTGTGCATCCGAAAACGTGGCTGCATGGTGTAGTTTTTGGCATGGTGGTATATGACAACATTTGTTGCTTATTGATGGTTACTGAATTAATGCATACTGAATTTTTGTGGCCAAAACTGGATGAACTTGATTTGAATGACATGTGGCTCCAATAGGATGGTGCCACATGTCATAATGCTAATGTCACTATCAACTTATTATAAGAAAAGTTTGGTGAATCAATAATTTTAAGAAATTTAACTAAAATTATTTATTTTCCTTTACCTCCAAGAAGTTGTGACTTAACTCCCGTGGATAAACTTTTATGGGGCTATTTGAAATCAACGTTTTACTAGAAAAACTAATAGACTTGAAGATTTAAATCTAGGTAGAAGATAGGTCTAATTTATTTGATAAAGTCATCGAAAATCGGGTTCAAGGAATAAACTCCTGTAAACAAAGCCGAAGCGGTCATTTAAACGATGATTTATTTAAAACATAATGCTATCGTTTATGCTTCAAAATAAAACATTTTTTTTATTGTATCTTAAAATCTTTTCGTTTTAAATAATTTAAAAATCGTAAACTTTTTGAAAAAATACTCTAGTAGTATTTTGCTGCAAGTTATTTGTGCTATTTTGAGAAATGATTCCTTAAAGTGCACAAGACGGTATTTCTAATCTAATTTTCGTATATCGCTCCCTTAGAATTTGCCACCCTTAAGGCAAAGTAAGGCGGGGCTTTCTTGCCAGTGCCCGGGACGTCCCTGTGTGCAGTATACGATATGCGTTTCCATGCATTTATAATGAATTCTGTCGACGCGGATTGTTTAACAATACAGGCCTTAATGCTAAATGGCGGCTCGCGCTATTATTATTAATGGCTGTCCGGTGTATAATTATCCGAGGAATGTTCCTCGTTTATTATGCGTGTCTAAGAGAACCTATTTATTTATCCCGGGGTGATAAAATATTTTGAATTACCTGCTATTCATTGTGTACAACATCATTTGTATTACCCGTCGTAATTTCATAAAATATTTAAATTATATTTTTATTAAATTATTTTTTATTAAAACATTAAATAACATTAACACATTAAAAATACATGCTTAGCATCGACTTCAAACAGATCAATGTTGAGTATGCCCCTTTTTTTTCTAAGATTATATTTGGTATTTTGTAGTTTTGGTGTGATTTATCACTGGAGTATATTGGTTTCAATTTTGTTTAGGCGAGGTCAAAATACATCTACGTGATTTTTTTCAATCCAGAATGTTTTTATTATGTTTTTCCGTACGGTGGTAATTGGAACTTTTGCTTTGCTGTAGAAAAATTTATAACAAATAAAAAAATAATACCTGCACGCATGGCAGCTGCTTCCATCGAATTCCGACTTCTGTCGCTAAAGGCGGACATCTTCACCACTCAACTCAGCGTCCAACTGGACGCTTTTTTCCAACCGTCTCATTTCATCTGAGGGCGTTTACGGTTTATCTTTTCATTTTCCATTTCCGGTTCATTTTCTGGATAAAACTTCCGCTAAAATGGCAGAATTTATCGGAAAAGTTCCCGCCTTCAGAGCCACGTCTGGCAGTTTTATTTGATCGTGAGCTATGAATTTCCGTTCCTCCGGTGCATATTAAACTTTTAATAGAGAACGTTATTCCTACAATTTTAATATACCAAACTAAAGACAGTAAGTACGTAAGCTGGGGGTGTTTGCCGTACAGGGTGGGGGCTGGCCCTAAGGGAGAAGATAAATACTTGTTGAAAAATTTCCACCTCAAATTTCAGCTTCCTTTCGAGATTTTCACAAGAAATTTGAATATTTTATTTTACCATTTAACTTACAGATTATTAACAGCTCACTAATGAAGCCGATAGAAAGACCTCGTGTGACATTAAAGTATGCAACAAATAAAAGTGAGAATGTACAAAAATGTTACGAAATTTTCTAACACAACTTTCGTGACAAATTTTACTGAGAGACCCACTATGTATCATAATAAATTTCAATGGCGGCTCTTTTCTTAATTTGATAATTTTTAATCTATACTGATATAAAAGAGGTAAGTTTGTAAGTTTGGATGTAGGAGGTAATCTCCGAAACTACTAATTCGATTTCAAAAATTCTTTCACCGATATTTCGAAGGGACTTACAGAGTGTACATAGGCTATAAACTATCTCATTCAAATTAAATGTTTTTTTGTGATTACCTATTTTACAACGAAAGTCGACGAAAAAATGGTTGAACGCTGCATTTAAATACTTTCTATAGAGAAGTTGTAGAAATCAAAAGTTCTATAAAAAAATCCGTGACGACATATATTTAATGTTAAGGTTAATACACCAGTTGATAAAATATGAAATATGATAAAATATAAAAATGCGAAGCCGCGCGGGCAGAGCTAGTTCAATATAAATATAAAATGTTTAATTACTTAATATACAAAGCATTTTTTTAAATAAACTCAATTGTTATTATGAAATTGACAGAAATAACATTTATTATTATTTTTTGATTTACTTATAATCAACAAGTTTTTATATCAATCTTTATATTAGTTTTACATTTACGAAACTTTCTGGTTTAGAAATTAGAAATAATTAAGAAATAAAATGGAGTAAGAATAGAAAAATGACGTTTTTACAACAAATAATTATTTGTGTAATCGAGGCCATGCATTAGTACACGTTTCAAAATGCAGAATCGATGTAATGAATAAGTATACCTAAACGCGTAGTTTGCAAGTTTTAAATGAACTGACCGATTGTGTCAGTGTAAGTATTAAATGATAGCGTTAAATGCATCAGACAGAAGATTGCTTCTATATAACTAACTTCATAAATTTCATGGTAAATGGAGCAATCTCATGTAATTACATTAAGAATTACATGAAAATGAATGCTAAAATCAATGAAAATAATGAAAAATCCATCATCCAGGTTGCAGGCGTACCTACAGGTATTTCTGGAGCAGAATTTTTCTCATGAAAATATGCTATCCGGTATAATGGCATGTATATGCAGATGTCACCTGTCTCGGAGACAGAACAGAATTATTGAGCGTTGAACTAGTGAAAGTATATTATTATTAATATAGTTGGCCATAAGTTGAGCCTTTCTGATTCATGATTGACCGCAAAAATTCCACAGTCATGAAATTAGTATCCTCGCTGTTTTTCTTCGAATATTATCCATTCATTCTCATCATTATATTACCCAATCATTTCATTCTTGGGCGTCTCGGAGTCTGCGCTCTGTTGGTGTTTTCTGAGAACAAGTTATGTCCATTTAAGCATTCTCGACTTAAATATTGCTGTGTTTTGGTAGCTGAAATGGTTCAATAAGCTCCCGTATTTATCTATAGCTGATTTAGAGAAATCTCCGAGATAAGAAATCTCAAGAAAATCTCATCCATATATACGTGCCATAATATAAAAATAATTCTCTCATGTCTAGGAAAAATCACTAGTAGGTTATTTTAGAATATTCGGAGATGAAACAACTAAAGTGAATTGAATATCGGAAATACCAATAAACGGGTGGAAAATAGTGACGTGGGGATCTAATTGAACTTCTTGTGAGGAAAATTAGGAATTGGATACATAATATAGAAGCTTTAGACTCAATTTGAAAATTCCACTGATTCCTCAAATAAGTCTTCACGTTCAAAAACTTGTGGATTGGTGGACGTGAACCGAATATGTACATTCTACATCTAAAATTAGCAATATTTAATGCATATCTTAGAATAGGATCGAATATAAATGGTGCACTAACTGTTGAGATGCATCCTCGAATTTTTCTGACATTGCCCGCGAAAAAACGATAGCTGAAAAGCTGATGATAAAAGTGGAAAGTCACAGATGGAGAGGACGATATACAAAGTGATTAGATAAAATAAGGCGATTAATATTTTATTTTAATGGTATACCGAATGTTGCATAGAAAGTTGGAAGAGAATCGTCAAGGATATAACAAGATAGCTCACAAAACTTCCAAAGAATATTAGTTTCATATCCATCATGGTACCAGTGATTTTTTTGTCTTTCTTAATTCTCTTTAATATTATTATCTTACTATCAATTCACTTTAGAAAGCGTTTTTAGAAAGCGTCTTTACATCTTCTTCGTATTTCGAATGTTTCCGTTTCCGTATTATTATATCACAGCATACCGAACATAAATTTTGCTGCATTAAGTCGGACCTAATGCTCATATTCCCTTTGAGGTACCTTGGGAATTTTTTTGGAACTTTATCACAAGGGCTTAAGTTCCTTCCCATATAATCAACCTACTCCCGAGCCTACTCGGATATTTACTTCACTTGGTATAGAATAAAAACTTCTTTAGTTTCATCGTTACACCGTTAGTGGTATGTGATTGTGAAATGTGAGTGATTACTTTACGTTACGGTAATTCAAAGAGGAATGATGTTTGATATCTCTGTTGGAAGTCGTTTGGTTCGATTTGGAAATGATACTGTAGTGATTGAAACCAATGAAGATAAAATAGTAGAATTTATCCACAAAATGGAAGAACAGATCCATATAGCTACTGGGTCTTAAAATAATCAATAGACAAACTCAGAGTACCTACGTATATCGCATTGATCAATAATACTAATAACACAGTATTTTCGTAATCCTTCACCCCAAGAGAGCTTTAAATTGAATTGTTTAGTTCTACTCTACTATTTAAAATAAAATAAACATTCGTGAACTCATGGATTAGATTTTTTAAAATTGGGTAACTTTGCTTTCCTTATCACAGAAGGCAAGAACTAATGTAGTTAATGTCTAGAAAGGGGGAAGTGATTTTATCAACAAGTCTTAAGAAATGAAGATTGCAAAGCCAATCTTTTAGAGAGAATTAGTATGATGAAGTCATTTTTAAATTTTCATTTATTCTTTAAGTAAACAATACAAGAATTTATATTTCTTAATATAAACAAAATTACATATAAGAATATGTGAAAATAAGCCTCTAAGGTCTCACTGGAAGAGATGGAAGCCACAGGGCTTACAACCTGTCAACGGCACGTTTAAGGATCCTTTATGTCACGACCACGTTCACTATTTCTTCCGTCCCCTCTCTCACCCTTTAAAGTGATAAACTTTTTAAGTGTTGTGTATTCGTATTCATGTAAATAAATAAAAGTTAAATAAATTATTCCACTCTTCAAACTAAAAAATATAAATAAAAGTTTCATTGAATATAATTGTTATTATTTTAATGTCATTATTAAATTTGTGATATTTCTAGCATTAATTTGATTTCTTTTTAATATTATTGTTGGTGATTTATGTTGCAGTATTGTTATTTTTTTAAATTCTTCTTCGATTGCCAGAAATAGTTCGCTTCTCCAGTTATTGATATAAGAGACTATTATTGCGTTAACTGCTGCAGTTGTTGATATGAGAGACTATTATTGCGTTACTTGATTTTGCATTATATGACTTTTAAGAAGATTTGCTCCATTTATTTCGATTTTATTCAATTTTGGAGGCGTAAGTCTCCATTACTATAAATATTCCCAAATATGACAAAAGCTTTTGCGGGAGAGGAGTGAACATTAGCGGTTAGTTCAATTTATTTCCTCATTTATTCGCCAATCGACGTTGACCACCTGGCGGGCGGCCATTTCACTCCCCTGAGCGATTTGTCATGACCGTGGTCTGTCATAAAACGTTCTTGGTAATTTCCGTGAGCTGGAATTGAACTCAAAAATCGATCCCCACCACTAGACAAAGTTTAAATGTTCCCCGCCCTAAAGCACCTAAATGCTTTCCAGGCCTAGGGGGTGAAGCATCGAACCCGCCACCACTTATGCACAGTCACGCCCCATTAGACTCGGGGGTGTTTCAATGAAAGCTCCGATAAAAAAGTGCATTTTTTTACCTTCATTTTGATAGATGATCCAATACAAAAGAAAAGTTGCGTACCTGTGTTATAACTTATAACATCACATAAATTAAATTCAAAGATTTGATCCTGCTATATAATTTTGGTCCATGATCTTAAAAGTTTACCTGCAAGCCATATTTTACATTAGTTAATTTTTTTTACTCTAACACTCTCCTCATGTCTCTAAGGTCGAAATCTGCGTGACGTACTCATACATACATGTGTGACATACAAAATGTGGTTATTGGACATGTGGAAAAAGTTACATAATGGAATCATAGTACAGCTATTTATGCTAGCGACAATTGGTAGTGAGATGGTATGGATGAAACTAGACTGAATGCTAAGAGAATCGAAGATCAAAACCACATTTAAAAGATGCGTATTGTATATTTTAAATTATTCAGCCTATGGTATAATTTAAATAAACAGATTTTAATACTATTGTAATCGGCTATTACTTTGTGGTTATTCATTGTAAATTACATATACTTTAGATAAACATATTTTGTGATGTTCACTTTGTAGTTACACTAAAGAAGGAATAGTGGTTTCGAAACCGGTTGGTGTTACCAAAAAAAATATAGTGGTTAAAACCAAGTGAATATGTGTATAATTTAATTTGGAGTATAATAACTCTAAAAATACGCAATAATTACACAAATACGCACAATAATGTTGTACTCTAATTATACAATACAAGATAACCCGGATTGTCCGTGTGTAGAAAAACTACACAGAATAATGAGATCTCTCGTGCGTAAACCCATTTATGTAAAGCCGATCATTGCATAGTATTAAGAAAGCGTCGCGTAAGTGGTTTGGTCATACACGAATGGTTTGTCATGGAATGAATGATTGATGAAAGGGTGAATGTAAAAATGATATATGACTTAAGCGTTGATGATCAGTGATATAGGACATCTTCGTAAGATTTGGCTTGACCGAGATACAAGCGATTAGTAGAATGGCCATATTAGAAACTTCTACAGTCAAAAAGCATGCATGTTAAGATGAATAGGTGGATGAAGCGAGATGTGTCAGATTAGAATAATGTGCAATATCTAACTGTAAATGGTTATGGATATTTTATATGAACCGTATGTTTCTGCTATATCTTCATTGTCTAGCTCAGCTTGATAGCGAGCTAAGTATTTTAAAAACTATATTAAAAGTTATAATACTTTTAATATACGTTTATATACTTATATACTTGTTTATATACGTACAATCACGCCGTTAAGTAATGTCGCTGTGGTTAACAATGAGGATTAAATGCCATAATCTTCTATCCTGTCATACAACAATCGTTCCTTCAATTTCGTACAATTTTTCAAGATTATCGGTTATTCAAGCTTCTACCAGGGCCGTCGTTCCATATCTGGTTTAACTTATTATTTAGGGACATGTCGAAAGTAATATTTTTTATTAATTATGATCTTTACATACTTTAAGGAAGTATGTTTTAAATTATCAATTATTTAAAAAAAAACTAAAAAAAAAACGATATTACTGCTATAAAAAAGGATCTGCCGTTTACAAGCTTAATTTGAGATACATACATATTGCCTTTTATACGAGTATATATAAAAATATACCGCAAGAAGTTGCCCTATCGATATAAAAGATTCTTTAAATTTTCGAAATATTAAGTTCCAAAATGGCCGACGAGTCACGTGACGTAATAATTGATCCGAAGAAAAAACGAAAGCGGAGAATCAAATTAACTTTTTTTTTAATTTTTAATGTACGTCGGGGTGAATCGGGGCAGATTCCGGTACCGATGAGACAAGGCTGCACGTAGCGAAATGTCGGCAAGTAATACTAGAAAGGTTCTGAAAAAAAAACCGTTTTGAGTGTCGTAGCACCCCTACACAAAATGTACATTTTTGCTCGAGTATTTTCTTTATCTTATTTGATAATTAATATTTCACAGATTTAATAAAAATTTGCCAGGCGGAGAAAAAAACTCTGATATCCCTCATATCCGATACGAATTTTTAATCATTACTCTGAAGTTTGAATGTTTAGTAGGTATTTTTTTATCATTTATTTATTTAGGGAATATCAACAGTATAATTGTTTATTATGACACAATGTAATGAACAGTTGGTAGTCTATTATGATATTATATAGTAAGGTAGTATAATAAGGAGATCCACGATATATCAAGATATGTATCAAGATATATTATGCTCTATAACTTCTTATGAAATTGAGCAGGGATTTTTCAACACAATGTTTATGAGTAAGTCGAAGTCGAAGTCACATATTATTGAGAGGTCTCAATTTACGTCGCGAGAGTGCTCTAAAATCTTTTATTACGTGAATTTCCATCTGCTTTTACCATTTCGTGTCAATATTTTTACGTACGTTCTAAGAAGATTATTACTGGTTTCATCCAGAGAAGGATACCTAACCATCAATTTAAATAAATTATAGAAATCTTACAGAGATGAAATTACCTTTCAGTGGCGTGCCTCATTTCTGTCCCGCGCGCTCGCCTCCCAGAAACCCAATCGAAAAGCAATATTTCATTTCTCGGCAGAAAATCAATGGCGCAAAAAAAAAATTATTTTACAAAGTGAAATGTTTCTCGCTTTGTATTGAAGCACTTCCAGAGTCGGCATATCTCATTTGTTTCATTCTGTTTTTTTTCATCTGTTTCTTTCTACATTTGATAAGCTAACGATCGCACTCATTAATCTTAAGGCTCCGATTGATTGATAGTTATTTTTTTTTACTGCCTTCCATGTACATGTTACAGGGAAAGTATAAAGTAAATTTGTACAACTACATTACTGGAAAAGTAACTAGTGTATGCATTTAATTGGGATTTTAGCATATCTATATGTACACAAAAAGCCGCTTGTGTGATCAGTAGTAAAACAAAAAGTAAAAGTTAAGAAAAAAGTGTAAAATTTTACGGAAACGGTTTGATTAGTGAAAAGCGCAATATTTATTACTTCTTCAATAATACCGTAATCAATTTATTTCAACATTGCAATATTTTTATATCGATAAAAATAAAGCTTTTAAAGAGTTAAGGTTATTATTACGGTCGTTAGACATATTTAACTGTAAATGGTTACGGATGAATACGACTTCAACGAAACGTCGAGAATTGTCTGTCGGAAAAACATACGGTATGTATAAAATATCTGTAATCATTAACAGTTAAATAATATAGTTTTTTTATAAATAACTATTTTTTGAATTATCGAATATCAGAATACAAATTATACTAAAAATTAAAATTGGTATAAAATATGTATCTTATAACATTTCAACCATATTGCTATAAAACAATAATGCAATAAAAAATTAAGTTTTTTACAATATATTTCGACCGCCAGTTAAGGCTGTGAGAACAGCGTTATCTAGATTAGCGTAGCGTCTAGATATCGTTAGTGATGGACATTATTAAAAAGAGAATTTTTTTTTGCTTCTTATACCTCATTGTTATATTATAATTCATTATTATTTGAGTAGAGAATTATACTTTTTTTGTATCTCGTTTTACACACCTCATCATCATTTGTTTCATCTGGTAGCATTAGTGACGGGCATTGTTGCAGTAATAGTAGGTGGTTTCAAATCAGATTGGGCCCGCATCTCCTCGGGAGTCCCCCAAGGGAGTTTGCTTGGACCATTACTATACATAATATACATAAACGACATACATATTTGCTTCCAATACTGTAACTTTCTTCTGTACGCTGATGATATGAAGATCTATGCCAAAGTTAGCTCCCTAGAAGACAGTAAACAAATCCAAGATGATCTCACCCGCGTATCGGCCTACTGTATGGTTAATAAACTCCTCCTCAATACCAATAAATGTCATCAAATCACATTCACGAGGCATCTCAACAAAATTCATTTTGCCTACACAATAAATAACACCCCACTAGAAATTAAAAGCGATTTAAAGGACTTGGCTTGATTCTCGATAACAAACTCTTTTTTAAGAACCAAATCGATCATATTACGTCAAAGGCCTATACTATAGCATGCTAGGTTTCATACTGCGTACGTGCAAAAACTTTAAAAATTCATTCCCCCTAAAATTATTGTACTATGCAACCTGGAATATGCATCCCGCAAAAAATTACATACATTACGAGAAATGAACAGATACAAAAGAGGTTTCTTTGCCACCTCAACACTAGACTCAACTTATCCTTTGACTCTTATCACAAAGCACTACATTTCCACAACATAAAAACTCTGGAACAGCAAAGAGCACGAGCTAATCTAAGACTAATATTTAAACTGCTGAGAGGATATCTCGACTGTCCCAATCAACTGGACTTAATCTCTTTCCGTGTTCCCTGCAGACGTACCCGAGAAATAGAGCATCCCATACACAAAACACATTATATAGCGCATTCAAAATCTTCAACAGTAATTGTATCGGTATTGACCTCTTCAATATTGGTCTTACCGCATTTAAAAGAATGCTTTAGATTCTATGTAAAAATAGACTGTGACCAATCACTCACTACATCTAATCTTCTCTTCCTCCACCTCCTCACTCTTAACCTCCCATCCCTATCTCCGTGTTATTATTCATTAACTTTAATATTGTTTGTTTCTAATTTCTTAATTTATTACCATTATTTTATTTAAATATTGTTTACTGATTACTATAATATATTTTTTTAGTTTTCAAATATTCTGTTATCTAAGCTACTTAATTTAATACGCCTTAAACATCTGTGAATCTTTGCAACTGGTTTATGCAATGTACACTGTGCTATAACATTTTAATGATTGAAACTGTTATGATTCCTTAATTAAATTAATAAATAAATAAAATAATATCTATATTTTGATTAATGATTAATAGATACATATGACATACGCCATATAGAGTATTGGATCCACTTATTACTTTTAATTTACATTAAACTGAAATATTTGAAGAACTCTAGTTCAGAGTATTTTACTAAAAAAGCATAAAGTCAATGTTTTCATTTTATTTAATAACAATTTTGAAATCATACTAATCTTGAAAATGGAATGAGATCAGCTATTGATGGACATTAGAAATCACAATACCTACCTAATTGGGAATTATTTTAATGCATCATGATATTCTGTCAGATAAATATTTAATTTCGATTTGTTTACAATTATACGATTACCTTTAAATCATTCTTCAATATATTGACTGCATGCACACAACACACACATTTCCATAAATTTGAATCCATGTTTTGTAGCTACAACTACGAGATAATCACAATTATCGATTGACTTGTTTTAAACTCTCATTAATTTTTGGCTTCTTAATTTCTTCTTTTAGAGGTACCCACACGTTCAAGAAGTGATTGATTGCTTATAGAAACATGTTAAGGCAATGCATTATTCTAACTGACAAAAACATTAGTCTGTTAGGCTGTTCCAAGTGTCAAAAATAATAGTGCATGCTTTCTGCAGACTTTTCATAGCGGTTTACAGAGTAAGTAGGTAGATAGATTATAGAGCAGCGATAGAAAACCTTTTTTTCACGGTCATGAGTCCATGCTTCAGAAAAAAATGGTTGCTTAGCCATCTCAGAATTTTTTTATTTTGATCGTACCTTTCCTTACGTTTTGGTAAATAAAAACTTTTTTAATTTGAATTATCCAGTTCAAAAATCGCGGCCAATTTTGTTTTACTCCGCACGCAGTTTTTAGTATTTTCATACATCATTATTTTTTATAATTTGCACATCATTTTATTATCCTAAGCTTTTTAAATAAACTGCATTATTTCAGTATATTGTGGTCTACAAATTAAAGCCTTACTAACTTACGTAATATGTTTTTGTTCATGTATACTTGGTAGCCACAGTTATTAAACGCAAATGAAGAAAATTAAATTTTCGTAGGATAATTTATCAAAGAAAAAACAGTCAGCCTCATTTTTTTCTGAGCTTTTATGTATATAAGAGTAAGATTATTTAATGTTACATTATATTTATATATAAGTTAATATTTATATATTTTATATTACTTTTTTTTTAAACTGACTATTTTGAAAATAGTCCCTTTTGTCAAAAATGTTTTTTTTTGCCATAATTGACTATTAATTTGTCAAAATTGACATTTTTCATCAAAATTGTCATTTACACTGGATTTATTTAGGTAAGAAAAAGCAAAAGTCGTCATAAAAAGAACACTCAAAGACAAAAAATGATCTCAACACAAGGCAAGCAAGCGCAAGACTACGCTCGCACCGCGCGGGGTTGGCATACAAGCAGAGTACGCCTGACCAGCGGACCCTAAAATAATTGTTTTTCCTCTAATTAAAGGAATGCGTATTTACTCTAAGGTAGGACCATCGGACGTTTCTAATGAGCCTAAACTCAGTGGGCATGCTAGTAGAAATTTGGTGAAAAATAACATTTTTATACTACGCCTGGAGAAAAAACAAAGCAATATATTTATTTATTTATTTATTTATTCATACGCCAATCGGCTATATACATTGATTTTACAAAAATAATAGACTTAAATGAATGAATTAGAAAAATTGCACATATATAAAAAAACAATACTAGCATAGTAACAACATGGTATAATCATATAGGGTTGAGGGTAATTTTAATACTGTGATAACAATCTTTTTGCCGCTGATGAGAATGAGACGTATGATTCATCGAAGAAGTTGATATCAACACAGTGGCTATTCACCAGATTGGCAATCCTATTTCTTGGGCCATTGTACACGTAATTTTTTGTGGATTTAGTAGTTTCTAACAATCTACGCACTCTTAGATCCGGCCTAGCAGTGATAATGCTAAATTGTTCCAGGATCTCGGGCGAGTCTATCTATCCGTTGACAGATTTGTAGAAGAAGGTCAGGTCAGACAATTGTCTTCGAGTGATTAGTTTGCTGATTCTAAATCTGTTATATACGGTCTCAATATCTCCTGGTGATCGTGTATTTTGTATATTTGTATGTTGGCCACTGAAATTGAATATAAAAATTACATATTTTTATTAAATTTAATATAAAAAAAAAAAACTGAGATAGGTCTCTTTTGTGTCGGGTCTGGATCACAGATGATCTACCCTTCTTTATTGTACCTAAATAATTTTTAAGAATATTTTCAAATTACTGCACCCAAGAGTTGTCTACCTCTGCCGTAGCCAATCCCTGCAACGTACAGCACGGAACCCGGGCCACGACAATCAACGAACGCCCCACTCTATTCAGAATCGGCTTGAAAATGGTTGTTTACTTTAAAAAGGATGTTTCCCATTCCGGGCACGTCCTCACTTGGCTCGCACGCCGTGTTTTTACTGTATAAACTTTAAACAGCAGTTGCCCGAGCCCACTGCCGGGGATTTTTTTGGGATGAAGTAATTTAAGGAATGATCTAAATCAGCTGACAGGACATGGAAACGGGATTCTCGAAATGTTTTTGCTCCGCGGGACGTCTAGATTGCACCGACACGCAGCTTGAAAAAACCCGCGCTGTCGTCACACGACTTTCTTGCATTTATTTAAATAGACTCGTGAGTTCTGTCGTGAGTGAGTTAATAATGATGAGTTCATAATAATTATATAATTATATCTTCTAAACAAATAAATGAGTTAGTAATAATGAGTCTATAATAAGTATAATGTGTATATTCAGGACATTCACGGACAGAAAAATTACTCATACATAGGGCCTAAAATATTTAACATATTTAAAACAGACTTCCCGGAAATCAGATTTTTTTTTTTAAAAATAGAGATGCGAACACGGAATACGTGTCACATCAATATTCTTACTATTTTCAAACTAAGCTAAACGCTTGTGCTATGAAAATAGGACTAACTTGCTAGTCTGAGCTGAGATTCGAACCCGCGACCTTTGGATCACGAGGCGAGTGTCCTAACCACAAGACCAACAAGCTACTCATTATACTCAATTAATAAAATAAAAGCTTTAGCAAACAACTGGCTTACCTACAAAGGTAGAACAGCAACTGAAAATTTACTTACTGTAATTGCATAATAATGTCTTCAAATAAAAATATATACCTATATAAATAAATAAATAAATTAAGGAAAATAAAAAATAATCATAAACAAAACTTTAACCCTTTTTACATTAAACAATTATTCTACACATATTTACACTTGGACTTATGACTCACTCAACTTTCACTAACATTCCACTTGATACTTTGTAGATACATAATTACTACCTTATGAAAATAAATGCTACTGACGAATTCGAAAAAATATTATAATTGTGTTTTATAACGCCACTCTGGGACAGGCGTAGCCTAGTAGAGTGGCATAATCCACAAATTAAACAAAACAAAAAAAAAAGTGTAATTTATCTTACGTTTTATTGTTAAATTAGTATTAAGTACCTTTATTTGTAAACAAGGATTTAAGAAAAAAAAAAAAAAATTCTGTGCAAGTAAATGAGTTAAGAGGAATAAATACGCTCATTCAGGGTGTAAGAGAGCAAGTCTACAATACTTTATAGATAGATCCCCACTTAAATTATTATATAAAGTAAAAGTAATTTTTTAATTACTATTTCATCGTCAACGCTGCTAAAATCAACAAAGTTTATGATCACTCCACAACACAATGGAGAAGTTTAATATTTGTTTTTCAATGAATGGAAATAAAAGTTTGAAAGTAAAATAATGATATTTCAAAAACTAACAAAGTTATAGAATTTTCAATGTGCTTTTTCAAAGTTAAATAATAATTTTGTTCCGTCCAGTGGAGTTGCGTGACGTCATCTTTCGTACCCATTATCCGTACATCGCGGCTCGTGCTCCGGCTATGCGGACGCGTGACGTCACAGACGAGTTGATCTATATTTTAATTCCATTAAGTTAAATATAGCATTATCGACATCATGAAACTTTTCCTTCACTGTGGAGAAACACATCACAAAAAAATCCAGGCATGAGAAAATCACGGATGTGTATTGTGATCTCACTGAAATTCGAACCCGGAACCTAAAATGAGAAGCCAGGTCAGGTCCACTAGACTACGGGAGCCACCGTAATAATAAAAACTTAAGTCATAATAAATCTGGAATAATGATTATCGCTTGTTTACTTGTTCACGAGTTGCACCAATACTCCTAGTTAAACTAAGGTAAATTATTATTTATTTTTTGTTGTTTTCTTGTTGTTCGCTTGTTGATTAATTTGACGATTCCTGGAACAAGGCTCGAACCCCCGACCACCAAATCACTAAGTGAATGTCTTAACAACTAGATAAATAAGCATTTCGGTTGTGTTTGTTTCAAGTCTCAGAGATTTGATCACCGCCATTTGCCTCAAGATTGGGTTTGTTATTTATTTTATAACGCGCGTCACTTTGCATTACATACAGTGTATGTTGGGTATATGTTAATACTACATTATCTAGCATAATAGTCTTTAAAGAAAAATATAATCTTTACATATTTTATTTTTCTGTACTTGTGTATGTCACTAAACTCCTCCTAAACGGCTGGGCCAATTTTAATTTAATTTGTGTGCGTTCGAGTGGGTCCCTGGACGGTTTAGATTCACAACTGGACCCGGTAGGTGGCGCTGCAGTCGGGTTCTAGGACATATGCTACCCAAACGATTGGGCAGGACAACGTCTGTCGGGTCCGCTAGTATAATATAAAAATACAAATTAAGTTATCACAATTTTTTACAGTTCATGCTTGATTCGAACGTCAAACCTACAAACGTTAGTCCGTTGATCGTTAATATTCCGTTCGTCCGCTGGGAAGATAAATATCCCCTATATCACTTAAAACTGAATAAGTATTTAATGTTTAATGTAATTCAATGCTTATGTTGATAAATAATTCCAAAATAAATATTCGATTGTTGAATAATTATCAACCGTTTTTTTAAAATTATATTGTAACATAAGCATTAAAGAAAGTAAACTCAAAACAAATTACGTACAATTATCTTCGGGGTGTAGTCATCATTGAAGTCAATTACTGCTTCATATTTGTTATGAAGAGTGTCTGGAGTCCAGCATCCTAGGGGTGGAATTTTCACCGCCTTTCACCGCCTTGACATCAAAATCCGAAAAATTTCCTTTTCCTGACTTGTCGTCTAAGCTGTTGTCAATAGCTTTGAAGCGAAAAAGTCACTCACGGTGTGTTCTTCGCCGAAAAGATCATTGAGATCGTGAAATAACTCTTCTTTGAAGTTGTGCAGCATAATATGATTTTAATTTGCCAACCTCATCATCATCTTCTTCCCTTTATTATATTCGAGTCGGGATCACCTCCATTCATCCCTGTCTTGCGCTGATTGTGTGGTCTTCGTCCATTGTAGTCACATCCTTTCCTCACACAGTTTCTGGAGTTGCCTCGCCCAACTGTGTCTGGGGCGGCCCATTGGACGTCTACCCTCAGGAATCGTGCTCAGTATTTTCCCAGGAATTCGGTAATTAGACATTCTTAGTGCGTGCCCAAGTGGAGCGATTTTTCTATGAAGAGTATATTAGATCGTCTAGGATCGTCGAGTTTCTTATTGGATCCCATTTTGTAACCCGGCTACTTCTCTCAAGTACTTTGTTTCGGTAGCTTTTTTTCTAACCTAATTAAAATAATTATAATATGAAAAATTCAATGATTAAATTTTTTTTAAATATTGTGAAAAAACCACGGATAATCATGAAAGAAATAACCGAAAGAGTCGATAAATTCAAGTTTTGAGTTAAATATGCAGAGTTATTCTTGATATACCTACGTATCTACATAGAAAAAATAAGATTTATCTGAAAATAAAATAAAATGCGATTATTTCTTAATTTTTTGAAAAATGACGAATGACATTATTAATTATTTGAAAAATTTGGCAAATAACAACGACGTTAGTTAACTTGGTTCAACGTTCTTGTGCAAAAAAAAAACTACTGGTGCAAAAATTAGATAAATATAATAAAGGCTTTAATATTATATTTCGCTAACAAACGAAATTCTCAAATTTTGTTTTGGCTCTCCTGAAAACCTGTATTTTTGGACTCATTCGGTTGTTCCTTTCACCCACAAAATTGTGCATCAACCTGATAGTTGTAGGTATCTTTGAATCAAGGTGAAGTTTGCGCCCATAAAACGCAAGCGTGTATTTGAGTTGAGTGTCGTCCTTCCAATATCAAATTACGATCTCGAAGTTTCCCTTTAAATCATAATCTCAACCAAGTGAACATTCTAAAACATGTCTCGTCGAGTTCCCACCCGAGCACTCTCTCCATTATTGTTAATATAATACAATAGGATAGCAGGTGTCTTGTACAACCCATTTGTTAAAGAATTTCTTAACACTTACAATAGTATTCAATCCTGCACCTGTATGATAAGTACACTTCACTAAACAATTGAATGGGACGAAAGTATTTGAATAATTTCGAAAAACACTTTGTCAACAATGGATGTGGAAAACCTTTCAGAAAGAAACCAATTAACGGCAGTATTAGATATATTCTTCAAATGAGTTAAATATTATCACATATTCGCGGCGGTGGGAGACGAAATGAAATACAATAAACAATTTAAACTTTTATTGACTACAAAAAAGTCACTGAACATAAATTTATATATAACACTAATTGGAAATTCGCACTAATCGTCACTCGCTAAAATATTTCTCGGAAATATTCAACTTATCTTTGGTATACTGATACTGATCGTTTGTATCGCTCAGGTTCGCGCTAGAAAATACTGCACGTAAGTATCCTATCGCTTGTTTGTCTGTGGAGTCACCAAATGTCTGTTTTGATTTCTGTGGCTTTGCTTCCTGTCAAAACTACGCCAATTCCTCCGCGTGCACCGCGTCGCAAATTTGTATGAAATGTTATTTTCTAGAATCTTCCAATATTTTCTGGAGTGAGTATTCAATCGTCTTCCAGTTGTTTCCAAATTATTATACCTACGCGTTCTTAAATGATTCAAACCGCTCGGAAATTCTCGATTATGTTTAGTTCTTATCAAATTTAGAATTTCATGCCAATGTGCAATTGAAATAGTCCTAATCATTATGTAGTGCATTATAATTGTATTTCACTAGAAAATGTTTTGCCGAGTCTAGATAATAGATACAATTGTTAGATAATAATACAAACGCTTGATTCTCACTACTAATGATAGAGATTGTTTTAATGAGAAAGAAGTTATTTTTTTAACTAGTTACCCGTGGGTTGATTATGATTAACGGAGGAATATAAGAGTAGTAATAAAAAAAGGACTTCTCACGCCTTATTGCTTTTACTTTTAAGGAGCGTAGGTACCCTTCGGATGAAATAATTATCACCAGGCTGGGCCCTTTAGACCCCTGACTTGTCGTAACGCCTCCGTTTCCTATAATCGTCCATCAAACTTAATCACAGCTCTCGGGAATAGGGCCCGATTCTCGAATCGCTTTCAATCTCGGTTGATATCGGATTCGTTGCAGAAAAAATTGGAACGTTTGAATAATCCGCAGGGGTCACTTTATCCTCTTTATTTTTGTATTTATATTTTATATTTAATTTGTATACACTGTATTTAATTTATCTTTCATGAAATTTACTGCCTGTCACGTCGATATCATGTACATTTTTTATTTACTTTCATCATGTGTAATCTCTTTAGTTTAATAAATCATTTATATCACGTAATTTTTTATTTTCATTTTGATTTACTACCATCTTCTGTTTTGTTTTGCATAGCATTATACCTAACATTATATCGTATTTCTTATATAACTACATTTCATATATTTTTTGTTTATATTTTGCATTTCACTTTTATATAATTAATATTGCATTTCATGTAGGTACATGTGTCATTATATTTTCATCTAACAAATTATAATTTACTCATCTTTGCACCACAAAGATAGCGAATAGGTTTTGTGTGGTCGCCTCACCGCGCCGCTTACACAGCATCAGCGACGTACGAGGATGACCGCTTTAGCATTAAAATAATGCCGAAATTGGTGGCGAAAGTGTAGGGCTGATAATGTAGCTATTACTCATAAAACGTCCCTGGGTATGGGCGGTGGGTTCTTCTTCGCTGTTGTATGAATCTTCAATTATATTCATCGAATATTCTTATTAAATAACACACTCTTTCCAATAAATCATGGTCACAATACAAGGCATCGAAACTTCACATTAGTACGAGCAACAACTGGATTCTGTCAGCGTTTCTATATGTTCTTAGCCTCAAAACTATACAATAAACTTAACAATATACCTAATATATGATGCAAATAGATAGTGGGATCAGTCGGAAGACATCCAATCACATTCTAAATTAAATTCGCATATAACCTAAAATAAGATAAATTATCAATTTTTAATGATTTTACACTTGCATTATACACAAGGTGTTTTATAACTACAAAAAAGAACTTTAGGAATCTTCTACATTCAATTTTGAATAGAAAATATTCTTTTCACTTTTGGTGAATTGTCGACAGTTAGGAGATATTTTAGATTGCATATGAAAAATTCATTCGCTTGGATACATGTCAAATAAAATAATAAAAACCTTACAGAAATATGAAAACATAAATTGTTTTTTTGTAATGATGGTAACCAGATCAATAAATTCTATAAAATATTTTCATACATGTTTTAAATAAGCGAAAAAAATTGGTTTTTAAAAAAATAGCGTTATAAAAATATGAATAACGAGTATTCCCAAAAATGTAAATATAAATATATCTTATTTTATCTGGTCTAGACACAACATTCGAAGATAGATGATTGATTTTTGCCAGTCAATAAATATTAAGAAACCAACCGATTGGGATATCACTACAGAATCTGTTCTCTTCTCATTAGTATGTAGGTCGGATTGTAAATTGTAAAAAAAATACATACACTTTAAATGCGCCTACTTTGTTGTACTGCGGATTCCTGACTTTTACCTTTTCTAAAAACCAAATTACTAAAAGCCACGCACGACTGAAGTCACTGACCAATCGTGACTTGTCCAATTTTATTACCACTGAGGTTGCCGCTACGTGCTAGGACGATGCTACACGGAAACTGAGCTCACTTGGTATTGGTTCTTAAATCATATTTTAACTCGGCATTCAAAACATTCGGGACCGTTACAAATCATATTAATGCTGAACATATTTAAGCATACCATTTTTAGATGATAAGTTATGTCTCGTTTTCAAAAAGAGGGCAGTAACATTATTATATGTGGGGTATAAAAGCAAAGGCATTAATATCTAAAAAAATACGAATGTAGTCATTGAGGATTGCTAATTTATAATATACTGAATTCGAGATTTAATAGGAAATAAGATTTTGTAATGGAATAACACATGAAATATATAATTTAGTACATTTTAAATTAATAATTCTAGGTTACTGCATTCAAAACATTTTTTTAATATTTTGAATATTGCTGCCTTTGCTTTTATACTCCACATATATAGTGGCGTGGTGTCACTAGTACATAGTATTCCGTTAAATAAAATCTTGGGATAAGTCGAGACCTCGGGTTAGATGGATGGACGATAACGCGTGACGGTATTTATTGTATAGTATATTTGCAGTAATTTACAGTTGTTATCTCAATAAAAGGTTTTAGCAAAGAAGAACCCGCACCCGTGCGCGCGAGTATTTAAGCATTTCTCCCCAGACATATACACGCGTCTCATTCGAAAATTTCTCATACATACTTCGACATACTCACAGACAATAGGTATAATAGGTATAATGCTTGGTTTTGTTATACGCACATATAAACATTTCAAAAATCTCAATACCCTCTAGACACTTTATATCTCATACGTTTGTAGTATTTTAGAATATGCATCTCAGGTGTGGAATCCAGGTTATGCAGTACACGAAAATAGAATTGAAAGCGTTCAAAACAGATTCCTAAGATACCTAGACCTCCGTTCATTTAGATCTCGTTTAAGCAATGAAGACTCTGCGAAGTTTTTTAACATGCAGATTCTAACTCGTCGAAGAAACATAGCTGACGCGGTGATGTTATTCAAAATAACACACAATCTAGTTGATAGTCCAGAACTTCTTCAAAGAATATCTTACCACATCCCAACTCGCATTAACAGACATTCAACTATTTTTCAATCTCCCCTTTTGTAAGACCAACTCAAAACAAAACTCCTTTATCTACAGATCCACAAATTCATTTAACACAAACTATCACCACATTGACATTTTCAACTCAACGTTAAGAAACATAAAACAAACAATATCTACACAACTGCATCCAAACTAATTCGTACAATATATCTTCCCTTCTACTCCTGTCCCACATTCTCCTCCACCCTCTCCACTCGCTGTTAAATTAAATTACTATATTCAGTGGAAAATTTGTAATTGGCATAATTTTAAAACCATTATTTTATATTTGTTAAGATGTTGATTTGCTGTCAATTTTTCCCAAAATAAAATAAATAAATAAATAAATAATATATTACATTGGAAAAAGCTTGAGATGGAAAATAAATTATGAATGTTAATGTTACGCTTTGTTACGCTATACAAGAATATACGTACATATAAGAACGTACACATAATTTCAATATCTTAATATTATTGATTTCTTTAATATATTTCTCAAATTAGGTTTGAAATTTTTATAATTCTAATAATTGGAAAAAGCATCAAGAAATTTATGTAAATAAAATTGTATTATTCATTCGTGTTTTTTTGTAAAAAAATATAACCCCGGAGGCTTATGAAAATAACATTTGAATTTACGAGACATTTATATATTTTACAAATGAGATTTTGAATGTAATTATTTTTAAATATAGTACTTTATACAAATAAAAATTTATATTTATACTGTCTTTGTTATATTTGTGTAGGTACGTCTTAGTATATTTGTCATTTCCCAAATCCGTCAATGTTTCTATCTATTGCAAATGCAAATGAGTCGTGATTATCCTGATTTTATTCTGGCTAAAATGATGTGATTTTATTCTGGCTAGAATGATGTGATTTTATTCTGGCTAAAATGATGTGATTGATTAGAAATAACTCGCCAACAATGACAGGGAACATTTTAATAAATGGATAAATTTATTTCAATTCATTTACTTTGATACTCGTGTTATTTATTGTCCATCTAATTTATCGATTTATTTATTTTCATTGCTATACATAGAATATATTTATTTTAGGTATAGTTAAACTTTGCCTGTCTCACAAAAAAACTTTGTGTTGAGACAGGCAAAGTTAAAAATTAAGATTTAATTTCATATTACATGTATCTTTTATATAAATTGGTTAAAGTAAATAATCAATCATCGTCTACATTCTGCCACAAATTACAGTGTTACCATTATCAAATTAATGATTACCCTAATATAATATGTTCATCATCACTCTTAGCACTACAACCCTTGGTGGGTCTTGGCCTCCTCAATAATTTTCCTCCACTCATCTCGGTCTAGTGCCAGCTCTCTCCAGTTCCGAAGCTCTAACAGCGTCAAAGTCTGATCTTGTTTAAAATTATTCATGAAAATATACCGAGTCATTTTCTAATGATAAAAGTTTAAATTATTATAGTTTATAGGACATATCCTGTTAGAATGGTTTTTGAGTGACATGACAATTAGTGTTAAACGTATACAGGTATTACAGATCTCGTCCACAATACTTTAATGTTAGAGATTCCAAATCAGAAGCTAAAATGCTACAAGATGGACTCCCAAAGTTCTGAAGTGGAGACCTTGGGAAAATAAAAACGGCGTCGGAAGACCTCAAAAGAGATGGGCCGACGATACAGCCGCTGTGGGGGGAAAGAAATGGCTACAATTAGCAAATAACAAGAAAGGATGGAAGGGTATGGAAGAAGCCTAGATCCAGCAGTGGAGAGATGCAGGCTGAAAAAGAAGATTCCAGACTAATTTATGAGTCGAAAATGTTGTGCTAATATCTGACTATTGGTGGTAAAACCACCATCAAACAAGAAATATATTTTAACCAATTAAAATATATTAAAATATATTAGTTAATAATTTAATATATTTTAACCAGTTCTGGAAAATGAATGTCCTAATATCAATAGTTCGGGAGATAAGTGATTTCAGTTTGTATTTTTATTAATTATTATTACTGACATATCCTCTATTAGCTCATTAAAATAAATTACATCATAGGTATATTAAAAATTCTTTTTCTTCGATGCAAGTCGAATATAATACGTAATTAAAACGGCGTGCAGAAATTTGAAAAAGATTTTTTGTAAGGTTTTATTTAATATTTGACTTGAAAAATTCTTTCTCTTCAATGCAGGTAGAATATAATATCTAATTAAAACCGTGCAGAAATAAGCAAAATTTTTTGTAATTATATTTGACTTGTATTTAAGGAAACGAATTTATAATATTCAATATAATAACTAATTTTATGGTACTAAATAGAGAGTATTAAAAAATGCAATGTGATGTCGTTTATCTTCTTTACCGTTGATATTTCACCTAAAGTATAAAGAATATTTTATATTTACAATTATTCCTTACTATTATAATGAAGAAGACTCCTCAAAGTTTTTTTTACTAGCTAAGAATATATAGACACCCTATTTATTATTTTAATCCCATTTACGAATAATTAATGTAATGCAAGATAAACGCCTGACTCTAAAAATAAAAAAAAAGCAGATTCCTAACTGTCAAGCAAAAATAAATGAACAAATATTTCCCAGGAAAGAATGCTCGAAACGATGGAATATTAAAATAGACCCTTATTTTGAACCTAATAATTAGCCATAGCTCGCATGAAACTGCCAAACCCGCAAAAACGTTTACAGAATAAAAAAAGACGTAAGTTTTTAATTTAAGCAGGATTGTGTAATTCTGTTCAGCGCCCCGGGCGAGTCCGCGAAGGAGAACAAAAAGGCTAATGCATTCAGGATGATTAGAAACAGCAATTTGGATTCTTTTCACATATTTTTTGAGAACATAATGGTTAATGGTCCCGCCCGAATAGCGAAGAATCCGAGACGCACACTTTGGCCTGAATGTTAATTAGATAATATTTTAGATAGACTAAAATTAAAGATACTGTGAAATTTGGAATTTTAATTAGTGGACGCTTTTAATTAGTGCGAAGATGTTTTGTATTTTTTAAATTATTAATATTTTTACCATCGCAGCTCATTATTTTTAACTTTTTGCACTGTATGCCTGTAAAATTCATACCTCCATTATTTTTGGGCTGATTTTAAACGGTTACACGATTTTGTTATTATTGGAGATTTGTAACTGATTGCATCGATTGTTAACTGATTTTTAGCAATTCGACGGCCAACCATCGGCACTAGACAACAGTTATATCTTAGTTACCGATTATCGATACAATCAGGTACAAAGCTCAAATAACAGCAGTAACAAGAGTAACCGGTTAAAATATATTTCTTGTTTGATGGTGGTTTTACTACCAATAGTCAGATTGCATTGATTTTTTTATAAAAGATCTTGTGTATTTGACTACCTACTCGGTGAGTGAATTTTAAATGCCGCGAATATTGTAATAAACCTATTGTTTCAAAAGAAAATTATTGTAAAAAAACTCAAATTGAACTTACTATTCAGCGCATCATTTACCCGCAGGTTTGGCAGAAATCCAAGAATACGTTCCCGTTATTCACACAATAAAAATGAGTATTCCACTATATAATGTCTTGATTACAAAATGAAAGATAATTGACACTTAAATAAAATGTATTAAATACGATTTTTTACTTTAAAGTTTTGAAAAAGGTACCATAGATTTTGAATGTCAGTCATTAATTTATTTAAGAACCATAGAAAAAGATTTATAAAAGAAAAAGCGAAAACCATAAAGAAAAAAAAAATGCAATATGAATTCTGTTTTTCATGGTAACACTAAACATTCATGCAAACCGTTAAGTACAGAAATATAATTACGAATAATAAATTCTCCGATTTCGTTTAAAAAAAATATTTTAATAATTTATTCATAAAAGAAAAAATCCAAAAATCATCAAAATAATCACATAATATTAATAAACCTAAGCAATGTAATTTTATCTAACTAAAATAATTGTATTCTAAATTAAACAAACAAAACCTAATAACCTAACCTAACCAAACCTAACAACATAATCTAACCAAACCTAATAACCTAACCTAACCACACCTAATAAGCTTACCTAACCTAACCTAACAACATAATCTAACCAAACCTAATAACCTAACCTAACCACACCTAATAAGCTAACCTAACCCAACCAAACCTAATAACCTAAAATACAAAAAGTATATATCTACGTTCAAGATTCATCATATTTCTTTTGTCTAAAAATACAAATTTGTCATGTAAACCTTGTATGTTTTATATGATTTACACATTTTTCTTCAGTGTAATATCTTATTTAATACTTATTATTAAAGCGTCAATTATCTTTCATTTTGTAATCAGGATATTCACTTATATAGTGAAATACTCATTTTCATTGTATGAACAATGGGACTTTGTTCTTGGATTTAGCCGATAGAATGCCATACGCTTACTTTTGCCCCGTCCACTTTCATGCACCTCTACAAAACAAAGAAAATAAGTGAAAGATCGTTCACCCTGCTATAACACATTCATCAATAGTCTTTTCAGTAATGTTGAGGATCTAGGCCTATCCGGACTCTAATCCCTCAAGCATGCCACGGGACAGACTAATTTAATTTATTCTACATACTACGCTACAGCCAGAATTAAATTTACTCTTAATTTGTTCATTCTTCATTCTTAATTCACAATAGGTACACGAGTAGGTATATTATTTAACCGACATTGTGCGTCTTTATACAAGGTTTTACTTAATTACACTCGTCTATCAGCGAGAAATATTGAAATCAATATGTGACCCACTTCCTAACTAACATTTGTTCAAAATCCATTAATTTTCAAAAAAAATTGAAATATTATTGATACTTTTACTCGCATAATTTATGTCTTTTCAATCTACGTCATAGTACGAGCGTACGGTGTTTGTTTGCTAATAACAACTTTTTTGAGCATTTATTAGCGTAGTGGATGCGATTAACAATGTTTAATTATGTGGTATGGTCACATTAAGTGAATGAATGCGGAGAGAATGGTAAGCAAGAAATCTGATAACAATAGAAATAGAGGAAGTCCGCGCAAGACTTAGCATGACCAGGTAAATCCGATAATGGCCAATAATTTTGTTAAAAATCTCAATAATCGACAGGCTTGCATGAGAAGATGTACGACTATAGATAGTACGAGAATTGTCTGTCAGGATAGAAGAGTATGGCGCTCTAACCTCTCTACCTACTTATCTCCGCGGGGAAATAATCTGACAGTAAGTGAGTTAGTTAAATATTTTGATTCACAATGAAATGATTGACATTGAATAATTTTTATAGCGTCATTTTTATAATTTTTTACTTCAAGGTATTTTGTACATAAATTGGTTAGGCTTATTTTAGTATTAAAATTAAATTTGTGAAGCTAACTAATGAATTTGATTCCATGAATTCTCAGTGTTTTCCAAAATAAACTCTATGATTCAATGCTCGTTCTCACTTGAACTTAATCATCTGGCAGTAGCTACTCAGTTCTATAACAGTCTGTTGCATTTTATATGGATTGAAGATTGAACTTGAATGGACCCATAATAAGAAAACTTTCTTATATAATAACCATATTAGTATGTGACGAAAAATTCAACCAATACATACTTAAATGATTAAATGTTTTTTTTGGACAGCTAGATATTTAAAAGGTACACAGTTTTAGATGTTTCGAGTAACGTCACCTGATTGATGACAGTATAAGGGTAAGGGAATGTTCGATAATCTCATCCCCAACGAAACCTGAGCCTAACATAACCAATCTTGCTAGGAGTATTATAAGATGACGTGGAAATCTGTATATCAGAACATGATAATGCCATTATGAGCTGATCTTAGACCACAAGGCTTAAGACTTCGGACTTGCTTAAGACTCGAGTGATAAATAGGTGTACGTATATCTTACAAGTACAAGCTTTGCGGAGCTAAAAACAAAATATATGCCGCGGTGGAGGAACCGAAAATTCCCACTATGTTTACGTAGCCATGTAAATACACATTTATTGAATTTCTTATATGGGTCAAAGTACCATTAAAAAAACAATGCACATAAAGAAGCATTTTTTTTAAATAGCAAACAATGATAACTTAAAATATATAATTCAAATAAAATAAAAAACAGAAGTAGTAAAAAGTGAACATAAGTAAAATGCTAATAATTACGAACTAAAGACAGAAAACAGTAGCTAATAGTAATATAAAATGGAACAAATTAGAACCTAAGCAACATGTTAAGTAACAAATTAATTCAAAATAAACTCAAGTAATACAGGAAAAGATAATACTAATAATTATATTAATTATATAATTAATAAAAAAGTAACCCATAAAAACCAAGTTTTTACAATACTCCCTTTCTCATTTTCGGGTTTCGTGTCTACCATATGCGTCGGAATCTCCATACAACTTACTGAGTTGTATGAAAAAACCATTAAAAATTTGAAAAATCCAAAATTATACTATAATTATTTTTATTTTAACGAAAATTTGATACATCTTCTTGATCGTCACCACGAGTCTACTTGTAAAGTTTCAGCTCGATTGGATCACGGGAAAAGGGTTAAAAATCGATCCAAAGTTTTTTCGTCAGACAAGCAGGCGCCACGAGTTAAAAGAAAGGAAGTAAAAATAAAGTTTGTTCTCACCACTTTTGTACTGAAAAATATCAACGTGTTTCGAACCGGTGACCCCTTTGTCAGGATACAATTGTATACAATTTTTTGTAAAATTTTGCTTTTTTAGCCGTACTCGCTTTAATGACTTCTTCTTCAAACACAGCAAAATAATTTTGTGGTGAAAATATAATACAAAGAAAAAACAAATTTGGTGAAAACAAAGTTTATTTTTATTAATTATATTAATAATGTCACCACAAAATTATTTTGCCATTTTTGAAGAAGAAAACATAAATTATAGACTATTGAAATTATCTGGCAGAAATTTCTTAAAACTGATTGGGAAATCGTTCACCAATCTGTGAAGCCTTTTCTGACTGTAGAGGTAATTCGTATCGACACTATCGTGATGAAATGATATACTTTACCTGGTTGGCCTAGAAAGGATGTGGTAAAAATTAGTTGCGTTAGATCAAGACGGTTGAATTAATAACTAAGGCTGGAAACTGCAAATGCATATTAAGGCGTTTTATCGAAAATGTGGGTTTTTATAATTATTTATGCTAGACTAAATTTTATTAGAATTACAACCAAGATAAATCTCTATTCTTATATATAATTGAAAACTTAATATTATTTACAATGATTAAGAAAGTATAAGCATTAATCGACAGGACGCGGTCAAAATATTATTTTTATGTTATTATTATTATTATTATTATTATTGATAATGGGCAGGCAGCTTAAGCTGATAGGCCCATATCACTGTCTCTCATTTGAATATCCAGCCTATTCTTAAATTGGTTGACACTGGCTGCAGACACAGCGCCCTCAGGCAAACTGTTCCACATATTGACCACTCTATTGCTTAATGCATGCTTTCTTGGGTTACACGAGAACCGAGACTTGTTCAACTTCAGGTGATGTCCTCGAAGGCCCACATTAGTGTTAAATGCAAACATATCTGTCATATTAGGAATATTGTAGTAGCCCGATAGAATCTTGAATGTCTCGATGAGGTCACCTCTTGCTCGTCGCTCCTGAAGAGTGGGCAGTTTCAATACTCTCAGCCTTTCCGCATATTCCAGGTTTTTAAGACCCAAGGGCAATTTGTGTCTTAGAAAATTTCTGTAGTTACTTAATATTTATTTTTATGTACCTAGAATATATTAAAAATATTTTACACAAACTTTTTATGTATTGTAAAAATGTATTGTATTTACTACTGTACTTAAAGTCTTTAACTAAGTAACTAACTAACTAACCATCACGCCGTTTCCCCGCAGGGGTAGGCAGAGAGAATTGAACGCCACACTCTTCTATTCTGGCACACCACTTTTGCTTCGGCCACATTCATACATCTTCTCATACACGTTCTACGGTTGTTGCGGCTTTTAACAGGGCCATCCTCAAATGTACTAAAACTTGTAGTATCTGATCGTGCCAGGTTTTTCGCGGACGCCCTCTATTCCTGTTCCCTTCAACACTCGCCTCATATATTTTCTTAACCATCCTTTCCTCGTTCATACGTTCCACATGACCAAACCATCTCAGCACTCCTTTCTTTATTCTATCTACCACACTACAGCCAGCATTGCATTCACTTCTTATTTGTTCAACCATGATTGTGTTTAACTATGATTTAAAATAAAGTTTTTTTTTTAAATTAAATTCCCCTCTCCTAAAGAACGGGTTGGGTTAGTCTCTGTACATTTTTGTACCCTGTGGTATATATTAAACAATTATTAGAATACATATAGAAGAAAAAAAACTGAGATTTTTACCATTGAATTTATTTTGACAGTGGTTTAGTGTTACGTCCTTCGTCCTCTGTTACGACGGATGATTTTCAATAATATTCGGTGTTATTATTATATTTATTGTTATTGCGTTTATTGCCTGATATTACATAATGTAAGTAGTAATTATTCTATGGCACGCGACCGTCTGCCACGGTGCCTATGATAAGTTTAGCTTTCATGCGGACCCGACCAACCGTCCATGCTCTCTTTCGCGCCTCCTCTCGTCCTCTCTCTTTCACTCAATTCCACAAACATTACATTAAATTTAGTTTATTGCGTACCGGGGATTGGTCGCCGATTACAAATAATCTGTTAGTGATCGTTACAGTCGAACATAAATTTCACAATCATATTCCCCTACTCCCAGGATATCAATAAAGCATAACAATCGTATATTTACGTAAAATCACGTTCAGCTCATTACAAATTCCATAATCTAAGATAAAATTAATCGCTAGAATATACTCGTAGTCTACTATTTTCTGAAATGATTTATTCTTATGAATTTAGTCATTTTTATGCATATATATTTTATTTTCATTTATTTATTCGTCATCATCATTACGTTCCAAAAATTACGCGTCTTTGCTAAGCTCTAGTATACATTTATAGTATCTTTTTGATGGTCCACGGAGAGGCGGCGGTAGCAACTTGCGTTAAGCAGCCGGTTCGGGTTTGCTGGCCCGGGGTTCAAACCCCATCTCCGGGCGTTTCATTTGTTTTTTTAGTCGTGAATTCGAAGGAAATTACGGACGTTACACGAGTTACAGACCTACTGACAGACAGATAGACGGACGAACTGACGGTCAGTCAACGAAATTATTATGTTTGATTAAAATATTATCATAATAAAACTTTTTTTTAAATTTAGCGTATAATCTCCCCAAACGATTAGAATAAAAAAAATATAATTGAAACCAAAAAACATATATACAAACACCTACTAGACACATAATATAATCATGAAACTGTTTGAAAATGCATATTTATATTATTTATACCTTGTACCTGTACTCCTTTTCTATAAACGAGTCTTCTAGAGACAGTAAAATGAATCTTTCCTATATTTGAAATGTTAAATGATATATATAAATTGTAAGAAAAACAAAAAAAAACAAAATGAAAACCTAGGCGAGACCGGTTCAGGGGCAGTAATATTTCTCAATAGTTTTCTTATTCTAGGTTAGGTAAATTACAATTATACAATATATGAAAGAAAAATTAAACTACCCTATTGCAAATATTTTATCCGATAATACAGTTACAATGTTGGACACAATGAATTTACCTAACTTTTTTACCATAGACCCTCAATCTAGTTAAAGATGCATTGAATATCTTTTTCGTTATACTAAAAAAATAATGAAATTTACTGAAAAATTAAAACAAACAAAATGTACAAGTTTACAACTTTGTACTCACATTGAATGCTTAAATAAGTAAATAAATAAATAAAATTAAATATTTCACAGGAAAAAGAACCCTGAAAATCCTATTTTATAAATTCCCATCAGAATCATCTCAATACGCAGTATATTTCACTTAAATTATTTTAATACGAATATCGGATACTTCTCTCCATTACTGCGACTCATTAGAACGTATATATTCTTCATTTACATAGCAATATTGACTTATTTTCACGGCGAATCAAGATTCAAAAATAATATTTTATTGCAATTGACAATATGATCATTGATGCAACAGATAAAACTTCCTTCATGATTATACCTTTTGTAATACAATAATGTGACATAATATTAAATTATTTAGATGAATTTACGTTATACCATCATGAGCATGTTACGCCTGTGTATGCTAAATTAAATAAATAAAAATATGGTACATTAAAACTTATTACGTATATTTTAAAAATCCTGGACTAGGTATCATTTTCTGTAGAAATGTAATTTAAGATTAACAACGCCAGACGATATATCTCGCGGATGTATTTCCGTGACGACATTTCTCCATTATTGAAAGTCTCGTGTGCAGCAGATGTCAGGAAAAGAAGACGTGCCATTTCCCTGGGAGGGGAATAATAATAATATGAGACTTTCCGCTTAACCGATAGAAAAGTCATGTTAGAGCTGACGTCTTCGAGTCGGCACTTTATTTTATGCTTTTTTAAAGTTTTTCAAGTTATATTCTTTTGGCGTATTGAGGGTAACATTTTTATCGCAACGAAAGTTGCGCGCGCAGCGAAAATGCGAGACTAATTATGAATTTTTCATAATTAATATTAGTTACTGTAATGATAGTCCAACGTTTTACAAAAAAATAAATCAGAAATATTGAAAAAAAATGCAAACTTTAATGTCACATATCTCAATAACTATTGATATTAGGTCATAATAGCTTGAACATTTTCGACTCATAATCAAGGCAGGAGTATAGTCCTGCGAGGTTATTAATGTTTTCCAAATAACCCTGTATATCAAGGCCAATAGGGCGAAGGAGCTTAGGAAGACCAAAATTAAGATGGAGTGAGAACGTCCTCAAAGACATCCCTGCCTTGGAGCTTCGGAACTGGAGAGAGCTTGCACTAAACCGAGATGAGTGGAGGAAGATTATTGAGGAGGCCGAGACCCACCAAGGGTTATAGTGCCAAGCGTGGTGATGATGATGATGTTATATATATATATGTTATGTTAGTGTAAATGAGTAATATCTAAAAAAACAAAATTACATGACCTCAAGAAAACCTCGAAACTCGGATGCGAGGACGACAACGCGGCAACTACATCACATAGCCTCCACCGATTCTCCTTAGCCTGTCAAAAATATACTATTAGAGCAGGGCTTATCTAAGACGTGAACCATTAATTTAACAAAGTTTTTGTTTGCCCCATTTTTAAAAATATTTAAAGTTACATTTCTGTAAGTATGACTTTTAATTATTTTCATGAAACTCGATAAAATAATCGAGAATGATCAGTGTAGGTAGATTCGTTTAACTCAATACTTTGAGCATCATTAATATATTAGGTTGTCTTTATTTTAGTTTTTAAGTATAACTTCTACCGCGCGTACATGAGTACACGCTTTTTTATTTCTCTAAACAGATAATGAACAGTTTATTTGCGGAAACGTATAGAAATTAGATTTTGTTTATTTATTCAATACTATCACGCGTTCGTGTAAAACACTGCAGTGTTTTACACGAACATAGTGCACTGTGATAAATCAAGATACATATAATAAAAATATCTCACAGGTAAGAAGCTATTTTTTATATGGAAAAGTAGTAGTAGTAATATGGAAATCTTTTTTGGCTGTTTCTAGGGCTTGCGAACTATCGTACGTCCGGTTTAAGTGATCACTTTACACAATGTAACGTTCACCAATTTCAATCATGATTGACTTCACATCTATCAAATTTTCGAAAGTTATGTCTATGTTAACTTTACACAACTTGTTTAATATGTAAGTAGTATTTTATTACTGCCATCTGTGGTTGAAATTTGACATCCCAATAAACATGTAAACGTTGGGAATAAGCTAACAATTTTTTTGATTAAAATTTTTAAAGCAATATTGAACAAAAAATGATGTATTGAGGTAAATTATAAGCTTCATTGATAAACAGTAAACACAGCACTTGTTGATATATCAGCACACACTAGAATTTTTGCCCTCGAAGTTGATCGCACTTTTAACTTAAACTTGCCTTGCATGCGGTGTTGAGCTATATATAGCTTCGCTGCCTCGCGCTGTACGTTAGTGCCTAAAAACGTTGGGTTGCTTCCACTCTTCTAGAACGCTCAAGTGCGCTATAGGATCTTCTGGATATCAATCATCATAGTCTCGTTATCTTGAGAATAGGGGGATTATTCTTTAAATCACTTTGCTTTCCGAAAATTGTTGATTATTGTCACATAATTAAAATATTAAACTATATGTAACGCCGAATCAACCAATCGCCCTATGTGGATCTGAAATTAGGTTACTATTTACTTAGCTTAGCACTTTACTAAGCACAAGGTATAAAACAGGTTACAGGTTTTCGAAAACAAAATTTTGCCAAGAAATATTGTCATTAAAGGATTATTGACACTCTATTGTGACTTGTGACACACTGTCATATATTCAAAATATATGACAGTATGTCATGTATCTGTATGCTGTTAGGACCTTTCGAACCCCGCGAGGTCGCTAAAATGGAAGACACAATACTGTCATTTTCAAGAAGACTGTAGGAAATAGTTTGTTCTCTGGAAGCGGAGGAAAAAAGCCACAGTATCTAGTGACGACCCTAGCGAATATAAAGAAGATTTGAATTTTTGTAAAACGGCCGCCTCTTAAAATTTGCGCCCACGTGTTTATCATACGATTGCCTTTCGCCAGGACCGGCCCTGACCGACCGTCAATCGGGTAATTTCTTTTTCACGATGTGATTGGCTTATTCCACTCGCCGAGCGCGATAGCATTTCAACAATTTCATCTCGACCAGTACCCCGGGGAAGAAACGATAAGAGCCGGCCCGGCGTCGCTGCAATAATTCCTCTTTGTTTTTCCGAATTGCATCAACACTGCGGCAAATAAATAACTGGCGCGATTCGGACTGCATCCGGCGCCCGGCTGGAACAATGCAATCGGCCGCTGCAAGTCGAACAAATGCACACACAACACTTTCCGCGAGAAGGGATATCAATTGCATTTTGATTCAATCGGCTCGGTTAAAATGGCAGTCGACACCAAAACAGCCGAGGCTCGCCGCGATATGAAAACGGAAACTATACATTATTTTTGTATTGTTTTCGCTCGCTTCGTCTCGTAAATATCATGTATTGGTAGCCATACTTCACCGATGATATCGATGCGTGTGATAGTGTACTTATTAGACTTATTATTTTTATTTTATTATTTATTTATTTATTTATTTATTTATTTATTCATTCATTTACGCCTAAATAGGCTTTTACATATGTAGGTATATAACAGTTATTTGCAAAAATAATATAAACAGAGAGAAAAACAAAAAAAAGAAAGTGTATATAATTTACATTATGGCGGAATGAAGCGCTCTCAGTATCGCGCCCCTATACTGTGACAGGCCAGAACCAAACACGTCCGCTATGTTTGTATAATTGTTACCTAACCTGTGTATTCTAGGTACTAGCGAGTTGTAGTGAGCGTTTGTTCTAGTATTGTCACAGTAAAAAGGCGTCGGCACTCGAGTAGTTCGACTGGGTACATGGAACATTATTAAGGACAAAATTTCAGGGCTGTGGTAATGCGAGTTTACAATTTTATATAATAAAATCAGATCGGATAAAACTCTCCTGTCCGATAGTGGCAATAAACCGGTAAAATATAATAAGTTTGTATAGTTAAGATTTTCTATTGGGATATGGAGACGGAAATTTATGTAGCGTAAAAATTTATGTTGAATTCTTTCTATTGTATGAACATGAGCATTGTAATAGGGACACCAGATAGATGAGTTGTATTCGATTTGACTTCTAACAAGAGAACAATAAAGGAGTTTGACCGTTTGAATATTTGTGAAGGAATTACAAGAGCGCAGAACAAAGCCAAGTGTTTTCATAGCCTTGTTTGCTATATTATTGATATGGTTTACGAATGATAATTCCTCGTCAAATAAAATGCCAAGATCATTAATTTCAGTAACGGTTTTCAAGGGAGTGGCATTAATCGAGTAGTTAAAAATGATAGGATTTTTAATTGTATGAAAGCGTATAATTTGGCATTTGTCAATATTTAGAAGGAGTTTATTAGTACTGCACCAGTAATTCAGATTGGCCAAATTAAGTTGGATCTTTTGGCAATCTTGAATATTTCGTATCACTTTAAACACTTTCATGTCATCAGCAAAAATTAAAATGTTCACATCATGAAAAACAGTAATAATGTCATTAATAAATAATAAAAACAAGATAGGTCCTAGATGAGAACCTTGTGGGACACCGCTGGTTGCTCTAAACTTAAAGGAAGAGAAAGAATTTATTTTTACAAATAGTTCTCTATTACAAATATATGATTTTATCCAATTTAAAAATTTTCCCCTTATACCTATTTTATTAAGTTTGAATAACAATATGTTGTGATCCACCTTATCAAACGCTTTACTGAAATCAGTGTATATAGAGTCAACTTGTAGTTTCTGCGATAAAGCATTAGTAATGTAACTTTGATATAATAAAAGATTCGTTAAAGTAGATTTGCCAGGTGTAAAACCATGTTGATTAGGAACAATTATTTTATTTATATCGTTCGAAATATTTTCTAGAACAACACTTTCAAACAGTTTAGGTATGGTGGATAAAATACATATAGGACGATAATTGGAGACATCACTCTTATTACCCTTTTTAAATACTGGAATAAGATAACTTAATTTCCAGGCTTCGGGGAAGGTGCCCAATTCCAGAGATTGATTAAATAATTCTACTAGTGGATAGGATATTGAGGATACACATTGTTTTAATAGTATAGGTGGAATGTTGTCTGGACCGGGAGATTTGTATACATCTAACAATTTAATTTTCTTTACGACTTGATCAAGGTTGATGCGAACTGATGAAATGTTAAGACTATCAATGAGTTCAGAGTCAGGAATGCTATTATCAGTAGCTGAATATACATTCATGAATGATTTTGCAAATAAATTAACAATGCCGTTGATGTTGTCGCTGGATTCATTGCGAAAGTGCATAGTGTTTGGTAGATTAGAACTATTTTGTTTTTTAGAATTAACATATTTCCAAAAACTCTTAATATTAGATTTTATATTGCTTTCAGTTTTGGCGATGTACTCATTGTAACATTTCTTAGATAAAGTTTTGCAATTTTTTCTAAGATCATGAAAAAGTGCATAGCTGTTTATAGATTTGGACTCTTTAAAACATTTATGTGCAAGCTTTTTCTTACAAACTAATGTAATCAATTCCCTTGTATACCATTTAGGATAATTATTAGCATTATTGTTTGTAGATTTAGGAACATAGGATGTAATTGCATTGGTAATTATTGAGTTAAATCTATCAACCTTTGAGTCGATAGATGTGTGATCTTTAAGAAATGAGATATGCAGATACCTTGGTGTAGTCCGTATTATGAAAATCGAAACCTGATATAGGGTATCGTAAGTTGCCAATGGTCACATTATGAATTTCAAATTCTAGAGGTGGGTGGAGTACATCCAAAGATTGAAAACATTCCATTGATTTAAGGACTTTAACGGAGTCAAAGTTAGAAAAAATGAGGTCTAATATTCGATTATTAACATTCGGGATATAGTTACATTGTTTTAACTCCAAGTATAAGCTCATATCTAAAATTTCGCGAGCACTTTCAGGATAATTATTGAATGATATTCTATCATCGTTTTCACTCCAGTTAATAACGGGTAAATTGTAGTCTCCTGCCATTATTATTATTATTATTAATCATAAAATCGTGGATAACGTGTTCTATTATAAATAAAATGTCACCAGTTTATTATTTCTAACTTAAACGATACATATTTTCCAGATATTATTTTAAATTTATATGTTTTTTGTTCTATTTTATTTATTTTGTTTATTATATTTTTTACTATACATGTTTCAGATGTAAATACAGCTTTGTATCTGCGTGATTCTATAATTGATCTTAATTAATGTTCATCCTTATGTGGAAAAAATCCAGTAATTGTATATTATTGATGGATTTGGCGTATACATTGAAGAGAATCAAAATGAAAGACAATGAAAAAAATCTTACCAAAAACAACAATATATATGTACATACTTTTAAATGTTATTACAATATCTTCTTAATTTTTAATTTTAATAACTTAATTTAACTCTTGAGTATATCTTATTTACTTAGTCTAATGTCTTACATTTTTGTATTCTTGTACCGTTTATATCTTACTTACCTAATTTAATGTCTAAATTTTTGTAACTTAATCTAATATTTCTTTGTCTATATCTTACTTAGTTAATCTTATGTCTTACACTAATAATTAGATTAACAATAGATATATACATATATGATAATGCCCCCCACTTTAAGATACGAGAATAAATTCTCATTTAAAAGTGGGTAAGCGTGTAATATAAATGTGTATTAATTATATTATATTGAAAACAGCCACTCTTAAGTTTGTAAATGTACCAAATAAATTTAATAAAAAAAAATATATAAATATTTCATTGTATTTACTATATTATCTCTACTTGAGTTTTTAAAATTATTTTATTTTTCCACTACTAGTTTCGAGACAATCAGAATCTCTCAAGTATCAAACTGACTACTTTTTAAATAATTTTTTTTGACAATGATTCTGTTCAAATTTAAAAAAATAAGTTTAAAAATAAATAATGGTTAGGTACTGTAAAAATAAAATAAAGTTACTGGTGTAAGGGTGTTTGTGGTTGTAACGAGAATATTGAGAGGAGAGAAGATTTAATAAAAGTAATGTTATTATTTTTTCTTTTTTTAGTACCTAACCCTTAAAAACTCAAGTAGAGATAACATAGTATGTAAATCTAATTAAATAGTCATTTTGTTCTGAGAACATATAAAAATATTATTTTAATAAAATTAATTTAATTTACTACCTATTGCTATTTGATTTATGCCAATAGTCACTGCTAGTGATATTTATAAAGGTAAAATAAACCATTACAGGAAGTGGGATATTTTTAACTATTTATTATACTTACATAAATAAATATGAAAAAAATATAGATAACTCGAGGTAAATTATTCTGTTTTCAAAATTGAGAAGAAATTTATTCAGGATCTTAGAAGCTTCAATTCTAATGCAAATATTCAACTTCAAGATGGATAGAAAACCTCTTTACATATATATTAATGAAAAATGAATTTCTTTGTACAAGTAGCGGTAGTTATTATGTATGAGATATTATATTTAAGAGAATGTTCCATCATATTGAAAAATAATGGTTTTTCGATGTTAGAAAAATAATTTTAATGTTACGATAATTATTTTCAAACAAGACATAAAATGTATGTTGATTCATAATCGGTTCATTCCTCGTACCTCCATATAACGTCCATTACTTCTTTATGAAATCATTTTTGCCTTTTTTTCCTTTCATTTTTTATTTTATTATTTTATGTTGATAAAGTAACTTTTTTAATAGTTAATTTAATTTTTTTTCTTCTTTATTTTCTCTTTTTAATTATTATTATTTTTTTAATTTTATTTTTTTATAAATATAAATACATAATTTCTTAGAAACCGACATGTAAAAGTACCGTCACTTTCGACGGGTTACAGTTAGTACATATATTATTGACGGTCCCCACATATTCTGTCGAACCTGCAAAAATTATTGTTTCGTTTTACTTTCTTAAGCAATTTAATTTACTATTTATTTTTGGACAATCTTATGAAAAAAAATCATTTTTGTTTAAAAAAAGCGTTTGTTAAAGAAAAATTAAACACTGTCCGAATATATAAAGTAAAAAGGATGGTTTAAGATAATAAAATTAATATCGAACACATACTTAGAGACGTCGATATGTATTATGCCAACCCTAAAATTGAAGTTGATATTCTTCTGAAGGTTTCCCGCCGTCATTTAAAGCGTCACTCCTACAACAATAATCTGAACCCCTAGCACAGATTTTTTAATATATTTTATTGTATTTTATTTTTATTTATTTATTTATATTTAATTTTAAGTATCAAATTTTGTTTGGACTGTGCCTGTCTCACTAGAAATATCTGTGTTGAGACAGGCATAGTTTACAATATTGTGTAGGTTCAAAACATAATACAAATTCTTTATTTATGATATTTCTCTTAGGCTTAACAACCGCAACACTCGTCCCTTAATTGCTGCGTAGCACTAAGGAATGCAATCCCGAGTCGGGATTGCCCTTTCGGGATCCCTCGAAATTAGAATTTCCAATCCCGCGGGATCCCTACGGATCGGGATCCCGAATACTTTTGTGTTTTTTTTTGTTTATAGAGCTGAATAGCAATTGACGACACTGCCATTCGTACATGATCGCATTGCATTGCAACATATATTATTAATAAATACTCATATATGCATGTTACTACAGCAAACAGAAGACTTTTATAATAGTTGAGTTTAAAATATGTAATGTATTTTTCTTTAAATATTTTTACCAAGTACATATTCCGTTAGTGTCTCAATAAAAAAAATATTTTTTAATAATATACCAACAGATTATCAAAATCGTTAATGACTGATAGATAGATAATCCCATAAAAACTACGTTAAACATGCTAAGAGAATAAAGAAAACAAAATTCTACAGAATACTTTTCTATAGTTAAAAACCAATATAATAAAACTACCGCACAATTACAAAATGTATGAGTTCTAAGGTCAACATAGTCGGAACGTACCTCGCCACAGAATAATGCAACTTTTAAGTGCGAAATGTTTAGAACATAGCAGAATAAATAACGAAGTCAGCCTCTTATGTCTATTTCCAATCCAATACTTCCAAGCCTATTTCACGCTGAATTCTGTAAAACCAATATAGCGAATTGAACGATCAATCATTATAGCGAGATATCATCCAGAAACGTTAACCTAGATATGTTATTTTTGACTTTGGATCAGTACAAAAGTGACGGGTTTATTATCAGGCGGTATTTTCTTCCAACCAAACTAGTGGAACAATTAAAAAATATATTATATTCAAGAACACATTCTTATTGTGAAGTTGCAATTTTTTCGATCAAAGTTCTGTGAAATTTAAAACCAAATTTATTAATCAATTAGAAAAACATACACAAATTCGTCGATTTGGTTTTTCTGTACGTCTTTCTAATTGATTAATAAATTTGGTTTGAAATTTCACAGAACTTTGTTCTGAAATTGCAACTTCACAATAAGAATGTGTTCTTGAATATATTTTATATGTGTTGTATCAAATGCGCCCAAAAATAAAAATGAATTAACGGTTAATTACTGGTGTGTCCCCTAGTGGCAGTTACACAGAGTAATTTGTGCCTACCGTACCAAAAAAAGTGGATTGCTCTAAAAGTGGATAATACATCATAATCAATAAATGAGACTTACACTTAAGGTTGATATATTCACGGAAATGTAGGAGGCCTCTGTAGCGTAATTGGATAACGTCCATGTCCCGGATAGGAGATCCGTGGTTCAAATCCTTGTAGCAGCCAAATATTTTTTCGTTTGTTTTGTATGTCTTATATGTCTCGATTGTTTTGTATGTCTTTCTAATTGATTAATAAATTTGGTTTAAAATTAAAAAATATTTCGGATATACAATAACGAGACGAGTAGATGTATAGAGACAAGGAAGGGTTAAACTAAGTTTTGGGAATGGTAAAAGTGCTTTAGTCTGCTTTTGAAGATAGTAATGGTCTGTGACGATGTGACATCTGTGAATAGTTGATTCCACAGCCTAATGAGAGGCTCAAGAATTCAGTCTTATGAGTGGGGATGGATAGCGAAGTAATGTCAGCTAAACGGAGTGGAAGGTCATGATTATACAGGGTGTCCCAGAGGTCGACGTCAAGCCGGAATTGGATGATAGGTCAAGTAATAATAGTTATCAGAAAAATATATTTAAGAATTTAAGTTACATGTTTTAAAAATTATAAGCCTTTAAAAAAAATCAAAAAAACCTACACCCTGTGACGGTTTTTTCACTCCTTTTGCTAGAAATATTTACTTTTCTTAATTTTTTATTATTATGTAATTCTGAAGAACATTTTTGTAAACTGTTGTCCAAAATTCAAAGCCAACTTCTCCAACTTGGAAGAAAATGTCACTTTTTGACCAATCCAAGTATTAAAAATCAATACTTCGCCCAGTTTTAACTAGTCAGTTACTGGAAAAAATGTACCACATGAGGTTGGAAAGTTACTTCATAAGTTGGCGCATTTGATAAAAATTCCAAAATGGTACGACACTAAACTTGTTAGATTATTTCTTAAATTGTGGACAATTATTTTTTTGTAATGTAACCCAGTTTTGAATATTTTAATCTTATTTACTTAAAAATAATTATACATTACCCAAGGCTTTTCTTTAGGTCGTAACTTCAAGATTATAGTTTAAGTGAGACGGAAGAGTTATTTCACGAAATGTGAGCGAGACAAAAATCCTATTTTCGAGTATTTCAAGGGCACCACGGATCATAGTGCATAGTAATGACGACTCACTCTTTTTTTTGCTTTAAGTTCAGGTGAAAAAGGATTGAAAAGGATATTATAAAATATAGATAAAACATGGATGTTATGGCGTTGTCAGATTACGGACCAATGGAGAAGAATTGATAAGATTATTTGACGGCGCTCGGAAAACGATGATCGCTACTTATCTCATGACACACGGCTTTGACTTTGGACTCGCGCACTGTGCACTTGCTTGGCGATATTGTACTTCTTATAATTTATTGATCCACAGCCCATTTATTTATAACATTTGCTGATTTACGACGCACTTCATTGTGTTCTGAAAGTTATTTATAGATTTTTTATTATAACAAGTGTATTGTGAAATCATGTTGTTTTCAAAATGTATATTCTTTACTCTAATGTCACGCTAGGTTTATCTATCAGTGTCAATAACGACATGTTAACGGTCTCTTTGTTAAATATTAAATAAACGTTAAATAATAAAAAAATAAAAAATAAATGCATTCCCATATATTAGGTCCTTACATATGAAATTGGCGTTTTGCCGTACTGGCAAATTTGATCTCAAATATCTTCTCTTTGGTTAGGAATTCCAAATCCAAATTTATGCAGCTATTTACTCATGTATTTGTGTTTTGAAAATTATAATTCATTTGTTTTTTCCTCAATTGTTTTTTTCTTTGCGTCACTCAGTTTACAAAATGAAAAACTTGAAATATCGCGTTATTTACGAGTACGAGTTCCACCGTGGCACCAGTGCTGCAGAAACGGCTCGAAGGATTAATGATGTGTATGGCGACGGTGCCGCAAAAGAAAACACAGTGCGTTTTTGGTTCCAACGTTTTCGTTCTGGAAATTTCGACCTGCAGAACAAGCCCCGTGGACGGCCGGAGACCAAAGTTGATAATGAAGAATTGAAGGCTATTGTGGAAGCGGATCCATCGCAAACCACATCCGAGTTAGCTGCAGGCTGCGGTGTTAGTGATAAAACTGTTTTAATCCACTTGAAGCAAATTGGTAAGGTGAAAAAGCTTGAAAGGTGGGTACCTCACGCATTGAGTGAAGCAAATCAACAAACGCGCGTTGACTGCTGCGTTGCATTACTCAACCGGCACAATAATGAAGGGATTTTAAATCGAATCATTACCTGTGATGAAAAGTGGATCCTGTACGATAATCGGAAGCGCTCATCGCAATGGCTGGACCCTGCCGAACCAGCCAAACCATGCCCCAAGCGAAAATTGACTCCAAAAAAGTTACTTGTGAGCGTTTGGTGGACTAGTGCTGGTGTCGTTCACTACAGCTTTCTTAAATCTGGCCAGATGATTACGTCAGATGTCTATTGTCAGCAACTGCAAACCATGATGGAAAAGCTAGCTGCTAAACAACCGAGGCTGGTTACTCGCTCTAGGCCACTGCTGCTTCATGATAACGCTAGACCACACACTGCACAACAGACGGCTACCAAATTAGAGGAGCTTCAATTGGAATGTCTAAGACATCCACCGAACTCTCCGGACCTTGCCCCAATAGATTACCATTTTTTTCGAAATTTGGATAACTTCTTGCAAAGGAAAAAATTCAACTCCGATGGGGCAGTCCAAACCGCCTTCAAAGATTTTATTGATTCCCGTCCGAATGGTTTTTTTAGTAAAGGGATCGATGAACTACCTATGAGATGGCAAAAGTGCATAGATAGCAATGGTACATACTTTGATTAAATAAATATATTATAATAAAAAAAATCGGCTTTATGTTCCTCCCATACTAAACGTCAATTTCAAATGTAAGGACCTAATATTATATATGTTTGTCAAAACAAAACTCATTCATCTATACATCCACAAACTCATTTAACGTAAATTACAACCATACAGATATTTTTAACTCTACTATTCTGGACATAAAACGAAAATTAACTTCACAACCGCACCCTAACTAGTGGACTTAATTTATATCCCATATACTCCCATACTTCTTTCTTTTATTCTAATCTTACATCCCACTCCGCCCTTCCCACCTCTTATAAATATATAATGAAACTATAAATTGTCTTAATGTCACACATTGCTAATATCTTTAATAATTAATTTTAAGTGGAAAGTTTACAATTGGCATACTTTACTATTTATTTTGTCTTGTATGTTAATTTAAGATTAGCTATTAACTTTTTCTAAAATAAATAAATAAATTAAATTAAATCCTAATACTCAAATAGTCTGAGACTTAGATAAGTGCATGCAGCCATTATATCTACGACACAGAGGCCTATCAGTGACATCTCACAAACAATGTATGCAACCATAATACAATGCAACATCACAGCAGTAGTTCTGCAACTTCCTAGACATGCTCTCTGACAGCTACCACTTAGGTCAATATTGCAGCAAGCATTTACTTGATTGTCCACTTATCAAACTAAATTCTTGGTTGCGTGCGATGGTGCGTTCAGGTGCACGGAATGTTATCTCAGATCTGTCAGTAAAGTTTTTGAACCCTAATAAATCTAGTTTATTCGATATCATATTTGTAAAACGCGAAATTTTTTCATTCCGGACTATAGCGACAAAGGTTTTTTTAATTTTTTTTCCTACAAACTTGTTTTGGTGGGTCAATTGCAGGCTTGATTACTTCCAGATATTATTTGAGTATGTTCAACTTATTTAGCCGCCAACTTGTCAAAAATATAGAAGACTCACTATCAGCGGCGACTGTTTCATAAACTGTTTCATGAGAATGATAAATTTCAACCATAGACGGCGAAAGCGTGGTCTGTATCAAGTAAAGAAAAGTACATAAAAAACATACATACGACTTTCAAAATTTGATAGATATGGTGGCTGATTTGGGTGGAAAGGTGAACGTTACTTTATGTAAGTGGATCACTTTAGCCAGCCAATGATATGCCATAAATCCTGTCATGAATAAAAAATGTAATCTTTGATTTTGCATACCTCCATAGTTGCTAGAACAATTTTGTCTAACATTTTCGTCTGTTGCTAGAAGATAGAACATTTGGTCATGGTTGCTAGTACATTTCGACTCATAATTCAAGCAGGAATATAGTCCTGCGAGGTTATTAATGTTTTCCAAATAACCCTGTCGAAGACAAAAAATTCCATTGTTTTTAAAGCATTACAATTACAGAAATAATAAATGTTTCTTTAGAAGTATTATTACAATCTTATTGATCACAGATCTTTGGATACCCCTTTCTGAACAGCAGATTTCAAAATCCATTTCCGCGTGGTGCTGACCACGGAGCTCTTTAAATAATTGACTTAATATCAATTACCCGAAGCAACTCCAGACTTCGAATTCGTTTCTCCATAAGATTGGTAGAATGTTTAAATTGCAGAATGGATTTGCTTTTAGGATTGTAAAATTTCTTGAGCGTTCCTAATTTGATTAGAGATGATGGCGCATAATAGATTACGTTCGTTCTGCCGTGTTTTTTCTATGATTTTAAATGTCGCGATGTATTTTTAAAATTAAATGTACACTTTTGGTGCGCAGAATGTTAAACGCATTAACTACTTCGTCACCAAAATATGATTAAAATAAACTTAACAAGTGTGATTTTTTGAAAGATTTCTCTCCTCTTAGTATTTTAAAAGAACCCTAAAAAATACGCAAAAATATATCAAAACTAAAACAATAATTATTAACTACCTAAATAAACCATTACGCCGATTCCTTGCGGAACTAGACAAAGAAGATAAAGCGCCACAATTCTCTGTTCTTATACAAAATTCTTGCCTCGACCATATTTATACATCTTTGAATTCAACAAGCGTCACACGTCAAACGTCAAACACGTCGATAAAAATTTGGCGAATTGCATTAGACCTGCGTTTTTAATTACGAACTTTACTTGAAGTTACGGAAACAGACAGACGGATGGACGGAAAGACAACGAAATTATTATGTTTGATGTCATTAGCATCTATCTGTTACATTTCCGAATAAATAAATAAAATTAAAGTAAAAGGTGTCGAAGCTTTAATTATTTTCCACAATCTCTCTGTAACCAATGGAAATAATATTATGTAAATACTAAATCTAATATAATTAATAATAATTAATTGAATCTAACGAATTACTCATTATTTATTCCTCTTTTCAATGACTCCCTGCTAGACTCCACCTCATATCCCTGCCGCAAATGAAGATACTACCCCACACAACATTTGAATTATTTACATATTTAATTTATGGAACAATTATTGTACGTCCGTATTGACGAATATACAATACGTCAAAAACAATCTTTCTAGTTTATACAACGTAGGTTGGAAAACCTTTAACTATTATCTGTCATTAAAATCTGTAAATTTGAATTACACGTTTTTGTTTTTAGCGCGCTTGACAGCGAAACAGAAGCGAAGGCAGCCGCAGGCAGCAGTGTAGCCAGCTGATCGATAATTCGACAGCGAATAATCTGGAAAGTTCTTACGTAGCGAAATAAACCGAAGCAAATTATACGTATGGAAACTGGGTGGAATGTTCTAGTGAATATTGAATACAGTTTTCAGGGGATAATGAAGTGTCTATTTACGAGAGACTGTAATCTAAATTATAGAGTAAAGTTAAATTGTGTTAAGTTTTGTAGTACGTTTGATTAATTAGTTAATCAGTAATTAATAAATCCGTTATCCAATTCCAGCGTTTTCATTAATTCTTCCCGCAGCCACGACACGTGACAATATATACATATTTTCATTCTAGTAGCTGAATTAATAATACTGTGTAAATATATTTAAGGCTGTATTCTTTTTATATTTAATATATATATTTTATCATCAATATTTGGTTAATGTTGATTACAAAATTTACCAAGAGCTTAACTAAAAAGTATATCCGAAGCCGATCAGGCCGACAAGGCAGCGTACACCGGTGTTTCTAATGGATATTCTGGGCGGAAAAACACTTTACTGTGGCGTGCGCTGATTGCTTCTAAATGTCTGATAGAAGGAAGCGATCATTAATTCATGAATGCACTTTCCTTTTTATGATAAAAGTGGGCGCTTAAAGTTTCAACATCAACAAAATAATGCACTGTGACCCACAAATCTAGTTATTTCAATACATCATCTAAATATAATAATTTAATTGTCTGTCCATAACATTCTGGAATTACATCTTCAGGTAGTTTGAATCAACGCGCAACATGCAACGGTTGCCCACCGTAACCTTGATTTTTCACTGGCGTACGGCTAGTTTAATAAATAATAAATAGTATACACGACAAACTTAAATTGAATGCATTTAAATTAAATTTATTATTCTATTTAATTAATTCACACATATATATATTACTCTCTATATATATTTAAATCTAAATATCCAGAAAGAACACATGTAAGAATGTCGAAGATACTGTAGTACCAAAAAAAAATTACAAATCAAAAATTTACCAGCACTCTGGACGTTTTTAACTGGGCGAAATTACTAGAAGTTTCTAGAATAAATGCTGACTAAATTCGCGAAACATCTGGAAAAACAAAATTGTACATAAATGAAATGACGCCATTGCATTTTTATTGTGACAATACAAATCAAATTTACAATACAAATGCAATACAATACAGATCACGTACGCAAAACGGATCATTACTTTCTTCATGCATTACGAGCAAATATGTTATTACAACCGATCAACGTGATCGAGAAATTTCTGGATGATTACATATCTAAAATAATTTTAGTAACTTATTATAAAGTTGCCACGTGTTTATATGAAACCGGAACTTTCTATTGCCAGTCGATTGATTCGCTAATTAATCATATTTATTTATTTATGTATCTTTGGGATAGTTGACAGCAAATCGTAAAATTAACATACTTACGATAATGAAAATAGTAAATTATGCCAATTATGAACTTTTCACTGCTGACAGTGATAAAAGTAAAGTGTGACAATATATATGAATTTTTGGTTTCAATATATGTTGTGGAATCTTCTGTGTGTAGTTTTCTGGTATATTCTGGCATGAATATCTGATATCTCGGCCAGAGGTCAGATATACACGGCAGAATATCCCAGAAAACTACACACAAGTTTAAATGAAGGATTAGGATAAACCGGCGAAGGATTAGAGTTGATGGGAAGGTAAAGTGAATGATCAAGTTTGTTTGCCTTTATAAAATTGTTGTATGTTTAGATTGTTAGATACTGACTGCTGGTTGGTAGTTATGGAAAAGATGCTACGTTATTCATACAAAAATAAAATATAAAATGCATTTGAGTTTTTTTTTTCCTACCCAGCAACTGAAATAAAACTGACTCAATCTCGAGCCTTCAATCATCTCAGCTTTACATGGTGTTATTATTTATAAGGGATGTCCTTCAGCCATACAGATATCCATTTTATGTGCAAGCATTCAAAAGAGTGTTTTGAACTAGTAAGGGTTTTTTATGGGAGGCATAAAAATTGTTTCATATTTCTTTCGTAAACCTTTTTCTTCTACAGCCTGAAATCGATGTCGTAAAATCGTGCACCGATGTAAAATAAAATACAGAAATTTTGTGATGAATTTGATTAACACTATCCCTACTTTTTTTATAAATAAAAATGAAGATGCGAAAACGGAATACGTGTCGCATTAATAATCTCAAACTAAGCCAAAATCCAGTGCTATGAAAATAGGACTGACTTGCTGGTGTCCTGGAATGGGGCTCGAAACACCGACTACCAGATCATAAGGCGAGCGCCATGACTACTACACCAACAAGCTACTGTGTCTGCTTATGTCATGTTTTTTTTTAATTGTACGCTTCAATTGGCCAAGAGGCCCAATTACAGAAGCGAAACGCATCACAAAACACCCAGGCTCAATTGTGACTTTACCGGGAATCGACTCCGGAACCCTCATTGTAAGAAGCCAGTGTCATGCCCACTGGGCTACGAGTGTTATATATTACTTGTGTATTATTTATGATAATGAAGAATTACATCATTATACACGGGTATTGTAACAATGCCAGACTATGCCATTTCTGAAATAAACAGTTTAAAATTTTCTTGTCGTAGTAAATAAATAAGTCCCGCTTTATATTATAAAAAATACGTTCTTTTACTGCGGGATTTACTTATGCAAGAAAAAATACTGTAAAAGCTTATAATCGAGAGGAGACATACTTCCACTATGTATGTCCCAATTCCCAGGCCTAAAAAGGGGGTTTGTTTGTCTCAATTTTATACTTCGTGGAAACCACGTTCTCTCGTGTGCAGTAATTTTATCTCCCTAAAAAATAAAGATTCGGACAAGGATGTGGTATATGTCGCATTAATATTCTTACTATTTTCAAATTAAGCAAAGTGCTGTGCTTGAAAATACGACTAACTTACTGGTGTCCTGAAATAGACCGACAGACCACTGGATTACTAGGCGAGAGTCAAAACCACTTCACCTCCCATAAGTACTGTTATGTTCCAGCCTTTGATAAGGGTATTATCATCCCTCGGGGTTGCAAAGTGCACGCGCCCTGCACCCGGAGAACTTATCTATACTGGCGTACGTGACGAAACGCAACGCTTTGTATTAGTCTAAAGGTTCACTCTCCTAATCTATATAAGGGCATATCAGACCTTTCAGCCCTGTCAATCTAATTTTAGTTGTATTACATCTCACACGTGTTTGTTACTGTATTATTTTCAATAAATAGTTCAAACTTTCCAAGTGTTTCCTTGTGAAATTGAAGCATTGAGAAGAAGAAGAAAACCATCCTGAAATCCGCTTCCTGCTGTCTATAAAACAATTTGTTCCACTTTAGGGTGTAGCAAAGAAATGGTGTCAGAATTGTGAGATATACTCGAAAATAAGAAGACAGCCTTAAAAAATCCGCCTTCCTAGAAGCTAGAAGAATCCTCAAGAATTGGAAAATCTACACATCATTTTTTTCAAATTCACTGGAATCTCCACCCATATTCTCAAGATATCAAGATATAAAATCAACCGAGTAAGCAGACGTTCTCGCAGCCTTCAAGAAACTTCTTCCTGAAGAAAACTTCAAGAACCGTGTCTTTCAAGACTTGATCTGCACAACCCACCGCAGAGAACCGCAACATCAAGACGACCAGCTTCAGTTCAAGACTTCTAGAAGAGACTGATCACCTCACCTGGAAGCAGCCGGCAGATCTCCACGAACACTCTTAAAGAGAGGATGCATCTTGCTGCCTTGTTCCTGTAAGCTTTCTTTTATTTTCTTCTTGTTAATACTGTGATAAACACTTGTAAATTTAGGTTGACCGTAATATAGGACCGTAATATTAAAATCTAAATAAAAATCTTACCAATTTTAATCTAACTTAAATTTCTTTTTAATAAAATAAAAAACAACTTAAAAATGTCTGTAGAAGACTGTAAAAATGAAAATTTTAACAAAACAACTGACGAAAAAATTGAGGTGAGCTTGTCAATTTTGATGAAATTCATACAACCATTTAACGGTAACAGAGGCAGACTCATCCCATTTTTATTAAACTGCGAATGTTGCGCATGTTCTAATAAAATTTTAGAAACTTTTGACAAATTAAAAATATTTTTAAAACAAAATTTTTGTGATTCTAAAACACAACCACATTTACTTATTAAATTACAAAATTATAAACAAAGATTTGATGAAAACAGAGCTTCATATATGTTAAAATTAGAGAAACTAAAAACCGAGATAATAATAAAAATAAATATAAAAATGTGCATACATTCCAAGCTAAACCAAATAAAATATGTAAATTCAGTAAGAAAAAATGCCACGTTATTGAAGATTGCTTCATTAAAAACCCATCAAAGAAAAATAAATTCTTTGAAAATAGAAATAAAACTTTTAATAATAATAGTAATTTTAATAAAACTACAAACACGTCAGCTCAAATTAATATGATGAAGGAAGATTTTTTAGAGACAAACTCGTCGTTATGCATCGCAACGATAGAGTAGACGGTCCAAAAGATGCAAAAAATATAGAAGAAACCAGTATCCACCATAAAAATGACTCTGAAGTGTATCCAATTAAATTTGATAAAAATCGTATCAAATCACTACCCTATATAAAGTTGCCATTGAAGCAAAATAATTTAATAAAAATGTGTGATATTTTAATTGATACGGGTGCCGCAATTTCACTAATAAAAAGTGATAATTTTGACAAATCGCTAAATATAAAATAAAGTAAGATTAAAATAAAAGGTATAGGAAATTCAGAAGAACCTTCTAAAACCGACGGTGTAGTAGAGCTTATGTTTAATTTAAATAATTCGAAATTGATTAAACATAACTTTCACATTGTTTCTGAAATAAATCTTGAATATGACGGAATTTTAGGTAATGATTTTCTCCAAAAATAATGCCGAAATAAATTATAAACTGAATAGAATTATTGTAATGGATAATGTGCATATTCCTTTACAAAATAATAAAATAATTCATAAATTAAAACCGAGATTGATTACGTTCTTAAAATTTGATTTAAAAAATCTAGAAATACAAGAAGGGCTTATATTATATTAGATTTTGAGATATCGAAAGGTATTAAAATATCCAATGCTCTGACGAAAGTAGATAACATTTCACATAAATCTAATTCCTTTCGAAATAGAAACGATAAGGAAAATAAATAAAAATAAACAAATTACTAACCGAATGTGTAAAATTAAAAATTTGATTCGGGATGAACCTCTTAATATTAAAAAAAAATAATATTTGAAATATGTATGGAATATAACGACATATTTCTTATTAAAGACGACTGCCTAAGTGCGACACACGCGATTGAACATAAATTAAATACAATACATAATAATCCTGTTCGTTCAAAAACGTACAGATACCCAGAAATTTACAAAGAAGAAGTGAATAGACAAATCAATGAAATGCTTAAACAAAAAATAATCCGACAATCTACTAGTCCGTATTCTTCTCCAATCTGGGTTGTTCCTAAAAAAGGGGACGCATCAGGCGAACAAAAGTAGAGAATCGTTATCGACTATAGAAAACTAAACGAGATAACCTTAGGTGACGCGTATCCGCTACCGAATATGACAGACATTCTTGATCAGTTGGGACATAGTAAATATTTTACCACATTAGATCTAGCATCGGGATATCATCAAATAAATATGGCTGAAGAGGATAGGCGTAAGACAGCTTTCACTGTTCCTTCAGGACATTATGAATTTATTAGGTTACCGATGGGAATTCGTAATTCAGCAAGTTGTTTCCAGAGATTGATGGATTCTGTTCTAACAGGATTACAAGGAATTGATTGCTATGTTTATTTAGACGATATAATCATCTATGCGAGTTCTTTAGAAGACCATAATGCTAAAATTCGAAGAGTTTTTGACAAACTTAGGGAATTCAATCTTAAAATACAACCTGATAAGTGCGAATTTCTCCGGAAAGAAGTAGCGTACTTAGGACATATCATTACAGATAAAGGAGTTACTCCAAACCCCGATAAAGTAAAATCTATTAAAAATTACCCAGAACCATGAAATCCTAAGGAAATTAAACAATTTATGGGACTTGTATCATATTATAGGAGATTTATTCCCGGATTCTCTAATATCTCTAAACCTCTTACATCTTTATTAAGAAAGGACATACCTTTCGTTTGGACTGGTTTGCAACAAAACGCTTTTGACTCATTAAAAAACAGTTTGATGACTTTCCCTCTTTTACAATTTCCGGATTTAAAAAAAAGTTTCATTGTCAGAACTGACGCGTCAAATTATGCAATAGGTGCTATTCTTTCTCAAGGAGAGATAGGAAAAGACCTACCGATTTGCTATGCCTCACGAACATTCAATAAGAGCGAAGGTAATTACAGCACAACAGAAAAGGAGCTTCTTGCCATTGTTTGGGCAGTGAAATATTTTAGACCTTATATTTACGGTCGAAAGTTTACTATTGTCACTGATCACAAACCATTAACCTGGCTTTTCAATGCTAAGGATCCAGGATCCAAACTTGTACGTTGGAGATTGAGGCTGGAAGAATATGAATACGATATATGTTATAAATCGGGAAAAACTAATCAAAATGCAGATGCATTGTCAAGAATACCTATAAATTTAGTATATATATACTTATAAAGATATACTATAACGATACTTATAAAGATTTCCTCGAAAAGGTACATCAAAATGAAAATTATAATGTAGATATTCTCGAACACAACGAATATCTATTGAAATCTAAAGATATAAATATTGCATATCCAACCGCTCTACATCTAGATGATTCGATACCTTATTGCACTGATATATTATGTCAAATTGAAAACGCTGAAACTTTCAAATTAAAACCTTTTGAAATTTACGAAACAGGGATAACAAGTGGAAACTCTAAAACGTTTCATCACATCTTTATTAAAATAAATCACTATGATAAAGCTACTTATAATGACATATTTATCTCTATTAAAAACTTTAGAGAAAAATTAAAGGAATTAAAAATCACAGAATTTTCGATATCCGATTTTAAAGACCCTTTTAATAATTTTAACTATGATAAAATTAAAAACATGCTTCTTTTTATTTTTAACGGTACAAATATAAAGATGAATATTTACCTAAATAAAATTATAAATGTGGATGAAAATCAAGTTCAAAATATACTTTTTGAAAATCATTATGTGCCTACTGCTGGATATTTAGGATTTCAGAAAATGTATCATAAAATTAAAAATCAATTCTATTGGAAAGGCATGAAGAATTCTATCGAAAATTATATAAAAACTTGTGGACAATGTCAATTAAACAAAACCTATAGAAAACATAATACCGCGCCGATGGAAATAACGTCGACATCGAAAGATTCTTTCGAAAGGTTAGCTTTAGACCTAGTGGGACCGCTACCCGAAACATTAAATCAAAATAAATTTATTATGACTCCCCAAGACGATTTGACGAAATTTAGTCAAGCATATCCTTTAAAAAATGGAACTGCTGAAGGGATTGCAAAACATTTTGTAATATTTGTCTCATATTTTGGGGTACCTCGTAGTGTACTTAGCGATCAAGGTAAAAATTTTATGTCTAAACTATTCTCTCAGGTAACAAAATTGTTCAGTATTAAACATAGAATTTCAACACCATATCATCCAATGACAAACGGTGCACTCGAAAGAAGTCATTCTACTTTAAAAGATTACTTAAAGCATTACGTTAATGTTGAACAAAACAATTGGGATCAATACTTACCTTTAGCGATGGTTAGTTATATTACAAATATTCATTCAACAACGAAGTATACACCATATGAGTTAGTGTTTGGAAAAAAGGGAAATACTACCAAATAATCTATTGCGTAACGATACAACCATTCCAACGTATGATGATTATGTTTCTCAATTAAAATACAAATTGGCACAGACTCAAAAATTAGCAAGAGAAAATATAATTAAATCGAAAGAAAAGGCTAAAGAAAATTATGATAGAAATAATCCTATATTGAATAAATATAAAACAGGAGACCTTGTACTAATTAAAAACCATTTAAGACTTCGAAAAGCATTGTCGTCAACGTTTAAAGGACCATACAAAATAATTAAAATAAATTCTGCCGTAAATGTTACGCTTAAAGTAAATCGCAAAAACGTCAAATATCATATAAATGAATTGAAACCGTACTATAAAAAAGATGATAGAAAAAATAATTAAAGATTTTTTTTAACCAAAGATGACGAACATATAGTATCTTTATTACAAGATCAAACACAGGTCGTAAAATCTGCAGTTACCAATTTTAATTAAACTTCAAAGTAATAAAATTCAAAGTCAACGAAATTATTCTTAACGATAATCTTGAAAAACTTGAAACCTTTGCGAAAAGTATTAAAAACGCTACAGTACAAATAATATAATTTACTCATAATATCTCAAATTAACCTACTACAGGGCGTTGTGAACAAATTAAATTACCGCATTGATAGTATGGTTAACTCGATATTATTTAGTAAAAACAATGTAATTCATCCAATGCTTATCACGCCAGCAGAAATTTTGAAAGAACTTAATATAAATGTTAGATATTTATCGCAGGGGAGGGAACTGCCATTACCTTTGACCATGGATAATATTCATACAATTCTAGATGTATCTTATTTAACATCATACTTCATCAATGATAGGATTGTATATATTATATCAATACCACTCGTTCAAATACAAGGGTTCACGTTATATAAAATTGTACCATTACCTATACCGCACAACATAGATAACCCAAATACATTATCACTAATAGAGAATGAGTATAAATATATTGGAATAACGAAAACTAAATTAGTTTATATAAAAATGAATGATCTTAACGATCGTAAATATATGTTTAGTACGAGATTGATTTGCAAACAGTTAACGGTTTATTCAACTATAGATAATCCGATATGTGAAATCAAATTAATTACGGATAGCTTAAATAGAATACCTAAAGATTGTGTAACCAGAACAATATATGGTCAAATTAATATTTGGCACAAGATCAAGGATAATAAATGGTTATTTGTTCAAAGTAATAAAACAAAAGTAACAATTGATTGTCACGAGAAATCAGTAGTAGAATATCAAATATTCGGAACAGGCGTCCTACAACTTCAAAAAGGATGCAAAGCATATAATAAATTTTTACAATTCATTGCAGAAAATGATATAGAGACTAACTTTACTTTACCCTTAGAAAACTATAATATAATTGAAGATGATTGCTGTGTTAAAGAAAAAATAAATACAACACTTCCGCGATTAAATCCCATTACTTTTAATGAACGCCGATTTAGATGAATTGAAAATAGCTTCTCACAAGTTAGATCAATTCAATGAAGAATTAAAGAATATGATGAAGGAACCTCATTTAATCAAGCATTCTAGTTACTATACGTCTATAACGTATACAATAGCTATCTTAATTTTGTTATATATTCTTTATAGAGTGTATCAAAAATTGTATAGAAATCAAACTAGAAGTAACTGCTGTGTTCAAATATTTAACCAATGTAACACACATCAAAATAGAAGATCTGTTCAAAGAGAATCGTATCCGGCAATATCTTTAACAAATATAAATTCGGAAACTAGAGATTCGACGACAGAGGAGAGATTGGTACTAAATACTAGAACCCCGTTGAATACACCACCTAGAGAAAACTTATACATTTAAATTAAGAGTCATATAAAAATAAATTATTGATGGAATGGATACTTGGTAAACTTCATAAAAAGGGTTGATAATGAAATACTGTATCACCTGTGAAACAAATAAATAAAATTAAAAAAATTAAATCGCGATAAAAAGATAAAAAAATAAAATCATGATTAACTGGCGTAAAACTTTAACTCAAGTAGTCAGATGGCATTTGTAATACCATGTTAAAAAAATAATAATGCATAATAATGTGTTAATATTGTAAACACATGAAATAATTGTGTCATGGTGTAATGTCTGGCATTTGTAAAACCATATAAAATTTGGTAAAATGTCTTTTAACCTAGGTAACCTTTTGAAAATATAAAATCATGATTAACTGACGTAAAACTTTAACTCAAGTAGTCAGATGGCATTTGTAATACCATGTTTAAAAAAAAAGGCATAATATTATGTTAATATTGTAAACACATGAAATATTTGTGTCATGGTGTAATGTCTGGCATTTGTAAAACCATATAAAATTTGGTAAAATGTCTTTTAACCTAGGTAACCTTTTGAAAAAGAAAGGAATAAATTATAATGGTCGACCAAAAACCAAAAACAAAAAAAAAAAATATATATATATATATGTAATAAATTACGTAATGAATAAATATATATCTTTGAAATAAAAAGATTATATTGTTATATGCTGCAGCAAGAAAAAGAAAAAAAAATAGGAATTAAAAAAAAGCAAAAAAAAAAAAGAATTATAAAAAAAAAAAAAAATATTTAAAAATACATTATACATGTACAAGTACACTATATAAAAATGAAATAAATGTGTAAGAAAATTAATGTATTGTATAACAAAAAATAATCTGTCTTTTAATGCTTAAATCCTTTCAATATGATTTATTGTACTAAATTTAATAAGGGATTCCATATTTTTCTACATGTATATTAATGTTTAAGAATTACTATTAGTTTATTGATTTAATTAAATTTAATATAATGATGTATTAATATGAAATTAAAGATTATGTAATGAAATAAATCTAAATAATGTTAAATGAAATGTAATAAAATGCATAGTAATAGAATACACATAGAAATAAGAAAATTTAGAAATAATTAACATTAAGTGTATGAATGGTATGAAATGAATCTATTTGTTATATTATACTATTATATAGGCTTATAAATAATTTTAACCTTTAAATAAATGATAGACATAATGTAATAGGTAAAATGAGAAGATGTCACAGATTATTACTTTATATTTTTACCAGCAATTTTATATCCGTAAATAAATCGCATGATTAATACTTGTTCAAAAAAAAAAAAACATTGTGAAAAGAATTTTTAAAATCAGAAATGTCTTTACATGTTACATGTTAGAATTCAAATTAATGAATTAATTAATAGAACATCTGAGATCTAAATTCAGTTTTATTAAAATTGAAACTATCTTTAAGAATATAGTTTCATCTAAATGGGGAGGTGCTGTTATGTTCCAGCCTTTGATAAGGGTATTATCATCCCTCGGGGTTGCAAAGTGCACGCGCCCTGCACCCGGAGAACTTATCTATACTGGCGTACGTGACGAAACGCAACGCTTTGTATTAGTCTAAAGGTTCACTCTCCTAATCTATATAAGGGCATATCAGACCTTTCAGCCCTGTCAATCTAATTTTGGTTGTATTACATCTCACACGTGTTTGTTACTGTATTATTTTCAATAAATAGTTCAAACTTTCCAAGTGTTTCCTTGTGAAATTGAAGCATTGAGAAGAAGAAGAAAACCATCCTGAAATCCGCTTCCTGCTGTCTATAAAACAATTTGTTCCACTTTAGGGTGTAGCAGTCCGAGTATTTTTTCCATCTTTCCGTGACTATTTCGAGTGGATAGTCTTGTGCGCCTTCAGGGTAGAGTTCTGCGAGAAGCTCCTTTCGCAGAGGTTGCATTTGAACGGCTTCTCTCCGGTGTGCACCCGGTTATGCTTGCTGAGGTCCGACCGGCTGGTAAATGTCTTTTGGCACAGGGGGCACGGGAACTGCCTGGACTTGTCGTGCTGCCGGGCGTGCAGGAAGAGGGACGAGCGAGATGGACAGATGCGATTGCACGTCTGGAGATAAAACCGTGCATCAGTTTTAAAAATTGAACATCATGCACCGATGTAAGCGCGGTAAAAGTTACACTTCTTTGGCGCGATTGTAATAATAATTGATATTTATATTAATACAACAATACGACTAATAAAATTCAAAAACATTTTATCAAATTTCTTAAAAATCTTTGTGTGGGAAAGTGCGTAATGAAGTAGTCTTTTTTTGGGCATTTACAAGGCTTGCGAGGTTGCAAACTGTCGTTGGTTGGCTTAAGTGATTGATCTACACAATGCAACGTTCACCAATTCCATCGTAAGAATATCTACACATTATCATCAAATTTTTAAAAGTTGTAGTTGTATAGATATATGCTCCAAATCTGAAACCTATAATATATTTGAAGGGATTATGCTACACATCAGTAGTCCTTCTCATGAAATGATATACATAGATTTTGATCTTTACACAGTGTAACGTTCACGATTCCACCCCTAACCGACCAAACATCTATCAAATTTGGAAAATTGTATTTATGTACCTCGCTTACTTTAATCGATATGTATTATACTCACCGAACACGTAAACAGCGCTTTGGACCCATTCTTTACATCGTCGCTTTCAGAGGAACTGCAAGAGTTGACGATTGGCGAACTGAGTTCCTGGAAGACGATTAATTGTCACAAAATTAAAGCATTGCATTTGACATGTAATAATTATTTATTAACCTTATTTAACATGTACATTTAACGGTAATTTAACAAAGACGAACAATCTGACAGTAGCCGCTCAATTTTAATATCAAATCACGATTGTCGTTCGAATTGCAGTTCTACCCAGCAACAGTACGCAGAATGTCTTAGAGATTGTGAACGATTTGATTTATCTGAGGTCCTGTATACACAGGTTGTCTCCTAGCTAGTAGCAAAAATTTCAATTTGATCTTTATTCAATAACTTTATTATATAACCGTTTTTCAAGGTTTGTATCTGATTGCATTGATGATTGGCAACTAATTTTTCGCAATTCGACGGTCAACCATCGGCATTAGACAACAGATACATATCCCAAATAACTGTACCGAAAATAACGTTTTGGCCATCACTAATATATCGCTGTTAAGCTGTGACTAAGAGAAGAATCGGTATGTCAAAGAGTGCAATGGTCAAAGTTGGATACAATTTGGAAAAACAGCTTTACTTCAAGCACGAAGGTGCATCTAATTACCGTTAAGTACATTATTTTTTCCATGTACCTCATTCATAACAAGTGAGAAGAAGAAATTTTGGCATGCTAGAGATGCATCTTAGAATCCCTTTGCAATTTTGCCTCAATTTTGTTGCATCTCAAGATTTGTGAAAGGTTGTCTACTATCTGTCTATTTTTCAGACACATTGCTCGCAGAGAATTTGATAATGTGAAGAGGCCAATCTCCAACCTACAGACTGGCCAGATCAAGAATGCTACTGGCTATCCGCAGGAAGGTGTATAAAGGTGGACGAATATTGTTAAGGACAGTAGAAGGCTGCAGCGCGGGGGTCACAATCATCATTGTAATAATCTTATTTCGGGACGAGGTTGCTCCAAGTAAAGACTTTGTTCTCGTAAGTATTTATTCGGTAACAATAATGGTTTAGACAATCGTTTATACAGTAAGATGCGGTCTCGATAACAATGGTAGTAAAAGAGGCTCGACTCGACATTCACGCGCCTTTTTATACATTCTCTCTCTGTCATGCAGTCTCTTTCTGGCGTCGCGACATACGTTCCTCAGATCTATTACAATCACTAACAAAGTAACCGACAGGAGAAGAAGAAAATTTTTACCTTTTCAACGTCATTCTCCTTCGTACTGCTCGGTTTGGAGTTGCAGCTTCCATTGATATTTGTATTTTTCGTTGAATCATCATCTAATCTTGTTCCTTCATCTTCATGGAGAATTTTCTTCTCTCCGGGTGGGCTGCTGTTGGTTTTGCTCTCCACCACCTGGATGTGCAAGTGATAAGAAAATTGAGGCATTTTATTTTCACAATGTAAACTGCGAGTCCTTTATCATATTATATGGGGTATCTCGTAGCTAGTAGCATAAACCTTGAGGAGTCTTCTTCATACAATTTTGAATAGAAAATATTCTTTGCAGTTTGGGTGAAATATCAACAGTTACGGAAATAAGCGATAATGTAATGTAATTTTGTTCTGAATTACAGAATTCGCTATTGATAATACGTTTTTTTTTTATATATTTATTAATTTTTTTGATATTTATTACATTAAACATATGGCCAAACTGCACAGCAGTTTTACGGCATCTTTTTACCCTTTGCATCTTTTTTCTCTCTGGTCAATATCTTATAATATGAATGCACTAAAAATGGTGTAAGTATTGCATGTGTTTCCATTGCCAGCACAAAAAAAAAACAAATGGCGAAATCGTATAAAATAGCGAGAAGTATGGATTGTTTTAAAATACTTGCAGATAATATTTAATGTGTAGAAATATTATAAACATTAAATATAATCTACTGTGCATTTATAAAAAGAATGTACATATTTAATATTTATACACGTACTTTTAGTTTACAATAAACATATACGTGTTTTAGAACATGTGAATTTGGCCATTTTTTATTTTGGTGGTGGCCAATCCGGTGTCTCATTGTGCATGCGCGGTATGCACAGAATAAAGGTGGCGTTATGTGTCAAACGCTTGAAATGTCGATGTTTAACAAATATGTCATTATAGGAATGTTGTCTCCAAATCAGTTACATATTTAAGCAGCAATTAAAAATGCATAATTAGTATAGCGACTTTGTGCGACATAGCATTATTGGTTTACAATGAAATTGTGTTTGACAGATCTTTCTTTAAATTTAGTGCTAGAATATTCTTTTTAAAATGTGATGTTTTGTTTTGGGAAATACGAAAAAAGTTTGTTCCAGATGAGAAGAAAAAGCGTCACTTTGGATGTTTTTTAATATGGTTGTCTGGTAAAGAGTGTTAATTTGACAATTGAAAGTACATTTGAAAGCAAGTTTATGTGTTTTAGAAGCATTTGACGAAAATATTAATTTTAAAACTCATCTCTGGCTTATTAATCGGTTACAAATACTTTTGTCTCAATTATATCTAAAGTGAAAAATCAAGGAACATAATAATTAATAACGACTCTTGCGTGTAAAATAGCCCGTGCACTGGTTGCCTGTCATACTCTGATTATCTTAAGTTGTAATTCCAGTAAGTTAGGAACCGACTGACAATGAAATTATTATATTTAGATGAGACCTATTAGACACCAATGTCCGCGCAGTAGCTACCATAGCTAACAACAGCATGGCCTTGCAGCAGGTAGACAGCGCGCAGTTAGCAGCAGCAATAGCCGCCAGTTTTGCCGACCAGCTGATTGTATACCGATAGCTGATTGTATACATCAATGGCCGTGTAGCGGCCATTACTAGCCGTGAAGCGGTCATCATAGCCGACCACACTGTCAACCAGCAAGTGAATATTTATGGCTACTACCGGCCGCGCAGCGGCCTAGAAAGCCGCCCGTAGGGCCCAGCAGAAAGCAATCGGCGATAGCCGATTGCTTAACTGCTGGTTATTTATTATTGCTTTATTATTGCTGTTGGAGATTTTTTTGATTTTAAAGAAATCTTCGTACCGTTTGATTTTATTCATTTTCCGTGGTGTTCTACTTCTGCTTACAAAACTTTGTACGTTTGGCGTGCAGTCAATCTTGACTGAGTCTTGAGACCTTGAGTCTAGTATGTATTTCTTTCTATGATTTTTTTATAAACATCTTAGCTAGCATCCCTTAAAATATTTATACACTAGAATAATCTTCGAAAAATGTGTGAAAAACTAAAAAATTATACTCGTCACCGTAGTGACCACATATTTTGTTTGATACATAAATATAAAACTTAAGTTTTGACACGACTTAGAAATTTACATGTTTGAAAATTATAATATGCCCTTTAACTTCCCAGTGAGTAAATACGTATTTGTGAATTCAGTACCTACCTAATAATATAATTTAAAAAATAATACATATTTAGTACCTACCTACGTCAAGTACACGCAATGATAAAATGATAAGCAACAATTCTCTAACAAAACGTCCTTAAATGCTTTTACCTGGGCAACGCAGGGTACGGACCGCTAGTAATCAATAGTACTAATAAAAATGAACAACCAATTATAATAACAATAACTTTTATAAAAATAACCTACATAATACATCTATAACAATAAAAAAATCACTCATTTAACCAATCTTCGGTGTAGATGTACTTCATAGAAATGACAGGTATATAGCTCAATAATTTAGAAGCCTTAGAAAAAAAAATCGTTAAAAATAAATAAAAACTACTTACTTAATAAACAATTAAATTTATCGCGTGGCCCAATTCTAGATATTATATTCCCCTTCCAATTAACTACACGCACCCATACCCTCAACAAAGTTGGCATTCTGTCTCTTTCTTCCCTTATTGCTTTCTTGATTGTTTGTGATTCTGTTTTTGATTAGTAATATTCAACCCTGATGAAGGCTCAGCTGTGAAACTAGTTGGTTAACTAAAACTAAAACTAAAAACTAAAAACTCAAAACTCAAAAAAGTGGTATTGTAACGGACAGGATGAATGATAGCCCTGAAAAGAGCCTCCTCAAAGAAGATGACATTGCCGAGTTCCATGGCTCGCTGCGGACACCGATCAAGGTGGACCTGTGACGTCATCTTATTCACGGGCGACCGGGCAGGACGCCGGTGCGTCATCACCACCCTGAGGACCGTAAAGACGGGTCCTATGCTTTGATAAATTTGTGAACAAATTTATGTATGAAAATTTATGAAAATAAAATAGTTGTGACATGTTTAAATTATTACATATTATTGTAAGAACCTAAATATTGACATATATGAATGTACTTTGTCACATGTTTATTTTCAATAAACGAGAAAATCGCTGTTGCGATAGACCGGGGTGGTGAGTGTAGCCAACTGTATGGCATAAAGACAGATATAAGAAATATTATTGAATATTTCCGAGTGACGGCCAACTGTATGGCGGAAAGACAGATACAGGAAATATTATTTCCTACGGCTAACTGTATGGCCTGACAGACAGAATTACGAAATATTGTTTAATATTTCTACATATGTATCCGAGGACAGAGAGTTGGTATGCGAAGGAAAAACGGGCTGCAGACCGATTGTTTCCGATAAGTCGCGAAGCCATATCTTGTCAGATCTCGGAGAAATCTACATATAACTAACAGTGTTTTATAGGCCTAGCGACGGGGCTCATCACTAATAAGGTCCCGGGCGCGACAGCCACCGAAAAACGGTATTTGTACCAACAAATACGAGAATTTTCGACCCAAAATTGATTTTCTTATATTTACGAAAAACGAGGGTTTTTTCAATGAAATTGGTATCAAACCATAATATTTTTGCTAAACAAAGCCATTTAGACTAAAATCTAAAAGAAAATCATGTAAATAAAAAAGTAAAATTTTTCACATTTTTTACGTAACCACTATCAGCAGTGGTCCAATGTCGATAAGGGTCATTTTTCAGTCAAAACTTTGAAACTGTCTTACAGACGCTACAACAGCCGGATCAACTTAAAATATTTTTTGTTGAATTCCTTGCATAAGAATCTACCCATTTTACATGTTTTTACATACCTACCTTGTCAGGGGCGCACCTGAAAAATAAATGAAAATTAATTTTTTGCGACCCACTTTGAAATATTTATAAATGACTGAAATTTTATTGTACATAACTAAAACTGATATCAAAAGTTACACCCATGTGGGCTCTTTATAAACTGCATTAACAAACATGTATAAATCATAGTTAACAAATTTTATAAATTTAATTGTGAAATTTTCCTGAGCAAATACCGCTGCGATCGGTATATATTTTTTGATAAAAAATTAACTTCGGTCTTGCGGGTCCAGGCAATCACGTCATGCTATAAGCAAGACATAGCACCATGTAAATGACGTGATGAAAACCCCGGGGGGGTGGCGTAAAAATTCTAAATAATTTTTGAATTCTGTAAATAAAACTTTCCGAGCTATTTTTTAGACAATTTCGCGGGCGCGAACGCGCGATAAAAACTCTCTGTGATTGGCTCCCGGAAATAAGCCGGGAGGTATTAAATTTGTGTATAAATTAAACTTCCGTCGGCGTACAGATTCATTCCGTTCTGTGCTTTATACGCCGTCTGGACCACTTCTTCTGACTTTTACTCAACACCTCTGACCTCTGCTCTACCTACTGTTTTTGGATTTTGGAACTTCAACTGGACTACTTGCAACCGGATAATTCACATTTGTGAATATTTAGAACAACCACTGTCAGCGGGTTTACGATTACCGCTGTACAGTCTTGGTCTGTTCTACGAGTCAAGTACGGGAGACCTGCGCATCATATCTTCGCGTATTCTGTACGGAACAGGTATTAAACAAGGAGTTATTTTATTTAAAAATAAAAAAATATTTCTGCAGGAATTTGTCAATTTTAGCCTGTTTTTGTTGGCAATAGTACAAAATGTGCACAGACGTTCAGTGCGGATGTTGGGCTCCCATCATTGCCTACTTGCATAAAATAACACTGTAGTACGCTTATACATTTTTAAAAATCTTGATTAGTCACACGCACAAGGGGATATTCATCATCACTGTCGCCGTCTTCGCTTACTGTTTGATGCTTTGAATTAATGAATTCAACAATTGCATCGACACAGTCTTCATTTTCATTGTAACATGGTAAATTGTCATCTGTCGTCGTAAATTCCGGATTATCAACAGTTGGAGCTTGTAAAACCTCTTCATTGTATGTTAGCAGAAAAGCAATTTTGTATGGTGTTGGCTTTGGTGGCCTGCGATATCGACACATTTTTTCGCTTGTGGGGGCTAATTTTAGGGCACCAACGATTGTACAAACCAAGATATATTATAGACGTCTTACATCCGTACATTCGTAACAGTTTAATTCAGTCATTTTGGTGTAAAAATTTCTATTCGATGATTACAAAAAATGTGACTTTATAGTTTTCGTAAATAAGGTAGACATTTCATATTTTCTATGACATGTAGACCTACATTACATCACCAACATATAGGAGTTAAAAAAAAAACGCTACGAGCTTGTAAATTTTTAAACAATTATGAAAAGTTTAAACTAAATACTCTTAAAAACAATAATGACTTAATAAATAAGTAATTTAAGAAAAAATTATACACTATGTTTTAAACCACTTAATTGCTATACATTTGTCAACTAGTTTCGGTTGGACTCAACCTTCTTCAGGACAATTACAATATAGACTGAAAATACAATATAGACTGAAAATACAATATAGACTCAGTCTATATTGTAATTGTCCTGAAGAAGGTTGAGTCCAACCGAAACTAGTTGACAAATGTATAGCAATTAAGTGGTTTAAAACATAGTGTATAATTTTTTCTTAAATTTCTTATAATGTCAAGCCACAAAGTGTTTTCTTGCTTTGAAAAGTTAATAAATAAGTCTCGCTTTATTACAAAAACACCCTTTTACTTGATCTTTACATACATATTTTTTGAAATCACCCCCTCAAAATATTAAACACATTGTTTTAAAGTTTAAAACAAATTTTCCAACGGCATGTTCTTCAGTTATTTTTGCGGCACTTGCATGTGAGTGACGTGATTATTAATTTGATGTGAGTGATTGTGATTATTAATTTTAATCGAAATAATGACCACATCATGTTGAAAATGATTTTATAATGTATAGTCATCCACTTTATGTAAATGTGGAAAGTTTCAGAGCTCTAGCTAGCCGGGAAGTTGGTGAAAAATCAATTGCAATATTCTACCGCAAACAGGCAAAGAGAGTTAAATAAAAGCAAGTAAGAATGACTACTTTAACTGCATTATAAATGTGTTATATACGTAAAGTGTCATAAATGTGTATTATACACGAGGGGGACATACTTTTGCTGTTCCAATACCCTCGTTTAAAGAAGGGGTTTAATTCATCTCTGAACAATTTTATACTCTGTGGGTATAAACAAATTGTACTGTAAATATGTATATTAAATGAAACATGCTTACATTTTCTGACTGAGTCTCCGGATCAGATCCCTTTAAGAAAATTAGTCTTGAATTCGTGGACGCAGCTTTTTTACGGAGTTCTACGGCTTTCCTTATACTTCGTTTACAAGATATGCAAATGTTTTTTGGGAATATGTCTTCTCTTTTAACCTGTAATAAGAAAAGCGTAAAATTATTCATACAAAATAATAAACAAATAAAAGATGCATCAAAAGTTCCAGATGCACGTAAAAAACTACCCCCCCATAGAATATGTTTTTCTGATTGGAAATTCAGCAATGGCTTGTTGCTTGCCCAACGTAACTTGGCGTGCGGCGAATTTTGAACTAAAACCCGCCCCGCCCGCACCCGGCGGTAACCCCTCGCCCTGTCATTCAGTTCATTCTCGTATTTGAGCGCGAGCTGTGTCATCTTGATTACCAATATACACTGAATTATTATGTCCAAAACATCCTAAACAGTCCGGGATGGTGCAAGAACAATTGCCAATGAAGTATTAAAGTTTTGCGAAGCTGAAAAAGCGAATAATGGACCAATATTACCGTCTGACAGTTTGACAGATAGAACGGCCGCCATTACTGCATGGTTTCTTTAGTGCTGCCCGACCAAATTTCTGTATTTAATACACCGGTCACCGGACATTCTGTACATTATGTATTGTGTAATAAATTTACACACTGACAACTTCTGTTACGCGTTAGCGACACCCTCCCTCGCACGCCTAGTTATAGTGGTACGTCTGTACACCCACCCCGAGAACATAAAATTTAGGTAGAATTTTGGTATTTTTTTAAAAAAGTGATTGATTATAAAAATATTGGTACATAATAAAGTATAGTATCACACACCTAGAACAAGACTGCCCGATTCAAAATGTCACATTGTGAGTAAATCGCATTTGAGTTTACGACTTTTTTTATTTCTTTGTCTCGACATTAATTAAAACTTAACTGCACAAAACCACCCAGATGGTTTATACATTATGTGGGGTGTAAAAGCAAAGGCAGCAACATCCAAACAAATTTGAATGCAGTCATCGAGAATTACTAATTTAAAATGTACTGAAATCGAGATTTTATAGGAAACATGATTTTGGAAGGGTATATGCATAAAATTTAGAATTCAGTACATTTTAAATTAGTAATCCTCGGTGACTATTCAAAACATTTTTTTAATTGTTGGATATTGCTGCCTTTCTTTTATTTTTTTTCATTTTTAATTTTATTTATTTGTTCTCTTTACATAAATTAATATAATTTAAAATAAGGTAACAATTTATTCTACTATAGGTCGACCACAATCAAAAGACCATTCCCTAGCTTTGTCCGGTAAGAAGAAAGCGGGAGGAATGTTGCCTGGCAAGCCTGTATTGCAAGCCTCAATATGATATTCCAAATAAATATATATTTTTTAGTTTAAAAAAGATTACTTACTTACTAGCAAAACTTATTTTGTGTTCATTTTTTGCATCGTTGCACGTATATTTTTTGCGCACATTCTTTTGAATGCGGTCTAGCTATATCTCTATATAAGTACCTATAAATATGCATTAATCTAAGTAGTACAAAATAGAATTGAATGTACAACAATGATTATATACTAAGAGATATTCATCCGTATTCTGAAGATAGCAATGTCTGGATCTTTAAGATCTTTATCCCAACACTTAATAGACGATAATAAAAATTAAAAATAAACGAGACATACTTTCGGTGTTTGTTTCTGTATGTTTCTACATGAGAGAGATTTAGAGCGAGGGAGAAAGATGTAAATTGTTATCTGTCAAGATGGAAAAATTTGAATACGCGGTAAACAATTTTAGCCATAATATTTCATCTGAAAGCTGTAGATGAAGGAATTAATATGTTTGTAAGAAACAATCTTTCTTATGTCATCTTTTAATAGTGTTTTTGAGCCGTAGAATATAGTATTGCAAAAACCACTCTGGACGAATTTTGAAAAACTGAGGTTAGATTGTCATATGGTGGAGTATCTACAAATCTATCGAACATTGAGTTAAAAACACCACTCCATTGCGTTAATAGTAAAACAAACCTTTGGATGAGTTGCAAAACTTGCTTCGAAGAGTCGTGAAATACTCTGAAAGTGCTGCAATGCGTGATTAAGAAGTGTCAAAATGCTCTCCGTTCATAAAAATGCGTAGCAAATTTGTGTCTCTCATATCTTACTAACATATTCATTATAATATATGCGGATCAATCACCGCATTGAAAATTATCTGATTAAGCATACATTATTTTATTTATGCTTATAAAAGTTTGATTTTTCATAGTTTTCCAACAGCGTTTCATCTTACTGCCCTTATAAGATGAAACGCGTCTAAAAAAATTGTATAGAAATTATGTAGAACTAAAAAACAAGGGTTTTTCTTTCCATAGGTGTGATCGCACAATCTATTAAGGGGGGGTAAGGTTTTAACTTTTTTTTTTGCATTTTATTTTTAATTTTTTAAATAAATGTATAATATCGCAAGAATATTGTGTCAAAATTTCAAGTCAATCGGAGCAAAATTGACGAAATTATGGACATTTGAGCGATACTCAGACTGATTTTCTGTACCTGCTCGGGCAGCTAAGAGACGCGCTCACCTGAGGACTACCGGACGTGCTATTGTATTGGAAAAGTTTTGCGTAGACAAGGACAAAAAGATGCTGATGATGAAAGCTCTTTTCTGTGTGAACATGGCATCGACGATTATGTGTAAGTATAAAATAAGTGTTGAGTTTTATTTTGAATTTTACAGTGTGCAAAACTTTAAAGCGTTTTCCCCACATCTCATAACATCATAACTTGTGTCCATCATAACTTCAAAACTACTGCACCGATCCTTTTGAAATTTTGAGCACTATTACTGTACATAATTTACGAGGTAACGCTGGAGACTTTTTTCAAATATGTTATTAATTTATATTTTTTAATAACAAATTAGTCGATATTTTTCGCAAAAAATCGTGTTTTTCCCTTCAAAGTGTTCCAAAAAATTGAAAAATTGAAATTTCAAAAAACCCTCCCAGCGTTACCTGGGAAAACCTATTATCTATTGAATGAACTTTGATTTTTTGATTTCTGATGATCTAGCACCAAGTTATGATGGACACCGCAATTCTACTTTTTTCCGAGACACGTCCGAATAATTGCTGCCATTGCCGTATTTTTTAATATTTCTTCTTGAAAATTTTACACAATATTCTTCAAATGTCATACTTTAATTTACTATTGGTTTTAATAAAGAGATTTTAACTGTGTCGTCACAAAAAATTCACAAGAACATGCCTTTTTTGTACGAATTAACCTTACCCCCCCTTAAGGTGAAGACCTGATTTGTCCATTTCGATGAATCTAATCTTGCTTCATCAAAAAAGAAGGTGAAACAAAATTGATCACGGTCCTTAGAGGTAGAATTATAAATATTGAGACTTAAAATTCCTGAAATTGATATCATTCAGTCAAAATATTATAATATATTGGCGGCCCTCGTAGCGCAGTGGGTATGACACTGGCTTCCCACACCGAGGGTTCCGGGTTCGATTCCCGGTGAGGTCACAATTTTAATCGATGTGATTTACTCAAGTCTGGCTGTTTTGTGATGTATTTCGCTTCTGTAATTGGGCCTCCTGGCCTGTTGAAGCGTAAAAAATAAAATTTAAAAAAAATAACGCTTCCGTCAATATCAATATGAAGAAAACGTGTGTTAGTTTTTACCTACTGACAATTTTATTTACAAACTTTTGTCGTTTAAAAATATCATTAGCGCCTATCTTTGACATATGTATATGTACCTAGGGTACAGAGTTAAGGGATGTCACCGATAAATCGGTTTCGCTAATTTCACGTTCCGTCATTTTTGCGGTAGGAACTTTTCTGCATTTGGGACAAAAAAGATTTGAGATTATAATAACTAGTAAAAATTGGACAATGAACGAACATTTTCTGTGTCGATTAATTTTTGCACAAAACTTAGATCATCTTTAGATGATAAGTCCCTCACAGCGTTAATTTTCTTAAAATATTAGTATATAATAAATTCTTAATTAAGAAAATTACTTGTGTAAAATACTCTTATATGTTATTTATCTTCCTTTCTTTTTTATCAGACGTATTTGCATTTTTTTTATTTCTGCGTGTAATTATTTATTTGTTTATATATATATAAATATATATATATATAAATATATATTATTATATATATATATATATATATATATACATATTATTTGCAATAAACATTTTAAAAATGTTTTATTTTCGTATATATAATTTTGGACCCGAATCCGCCGGGTTTCCAAAATATTGGACCCGGACCCGGCGGGTTTCAAAACTTGGCCTGGTGAAGCGTAAAAAAATAATTATAAAAAATCATGTTCAGAAATAGGGCAATGAGAAACAGTTTGCGTATTATTCAATGTGTACAGACTCGACTGTATATTAGGTCCTTACATATGAAATTGGCGTTTAGTATGGGAGGAACATAAAGCCGATTTTTTTTATTATAATATATTTATTTAATCAAAGTATGTACCATTGCTATCTATGCACTTTTGTCATCTCATAGGTACTTCATCGATCCCTTTACTAAAAAAAACATTCGGACGGGAATCAATAAAATCTTTGAAGGCGGTTTGGACTGCCCCATCGGAGTTGAATTTTTTCCTTTGCGAGAAGTTATCCAAATTTCGAAAAAAATGGTAATCTGTTGGGGCAAGGTCCGGAGAGTACGGTGGATGTCTTAGACATTCCAATTGAAGCTTCTTTAATTTGGTAGCCGTCTGTTGTGCAGTGTGTGGTCTAGCGTTATCATGAAGCAGCAGTGGCCTAGAGCGATTAACCAGCCTAGGTTGTTTAGCAGCTAGCTTTTCCATCATGGTTTGCAGTTGCTGACAATAGACATCTGCCGTAATCGTCTGGCCAGATTTAAGAAAGCTGTAGTGAACGACACCAGCACTAGTCCACCAAACGCTCACAAGTAACTTTTTTGGAGTCAATTTTCGCTTGGGACATGGTTTGGCTGGTTCGGCAGGGTTCAGCCATTGCGATGAGCGCTTCCGATTATCGTACAGGATCCATTTTTCATCACAGGTAATGATTCGATTTAAAATCCCTTCAATATTGTGCCGGTTGAGTAATGCAACGCAGCAGTCAACGCGCGTTTGTTGATTTGCTTCACTCAATTCGTGAGGTACCCACCTTTCAAGCTTTTTCACCTTACCAATTTGCTTCAAGTGGATTAAAACAATTTTATCACTAACACCGCAGCCTGCAGCTAACTCGGATATGGTTTGCGATGGATCCGCTTCCACAATAGCCTTCAATTCTTCATTATCAACTTTGGTCTCCGGCCGTCCACGGGGCTTGTTCTGCAGGTCGAAATTTCCAGAACGAAAACGTTGGAACCAAAAACGCACTGTGTTTTCTTTTGCAGCACCGTCGCCATACACATCATTAATCCTTCGAGCCGTTTCTGCAGCACTGGTGCCACGGTGGAACTCGTACTCGTAAATAACGCGATATTTCAAGTTTTTCATTTTGTAAACTGAGTGACGCAAAGAAAAAAACAATTGAGGAAAAAACAAATGAATTATAATTTTCAAAACACAAACACATGAGTAAATAGCTGTATAAATTTGGATTTGGAATTCCTAACTAAAGAGAAGATATTTGAGATCAAATTTGCCAGTACGGCAAAACGCCAATTTCATATGTAAGGACCTAATAATAAAAGAAACATGATGGTGCATGTAAAACGAAATATTTAAGTGACATGTAATTATATTAATATTAACTCAGCACACCGAAGAAAATTAATATTTTTAAGGGAATTCTAACTCGTATTTTGACCTTGCGACGCACACACAAAGGATTTTTTTTAATAAACCTTTCCCCAAAACACAACGTAGTTTAAATCTCGACGTAATTAAAATTATTATAACTTTTTAACACATTCATTTTAACAAAGTAGGCACTATAAGTTTTAGGACAACCTAATAAATAAAAAATGTCGATTCTTACGAACGTTAACATCCCTTCTATCTATTGTGAATAACTTAACGTTTGTTTACGTTTTAAAGCTTTCTGATTGGTTGAATTCATTAATTCCAAATCTGTCAAACTTAAATACGTCACAATTGACGGCGTCACAATGTTATACAATTAGCTGTCAAGATCCAGATATTGCTTGAAGATCCAGACATCGTTATTTTCAGAATCGGGCCGATTGTATTAGAAAGAAGCAGTAGAAAGTAGCCTTAAATTCTGTTTTTTTTTATGATAATATTGGCGTGGAATAGGGATGGGCGTTGAATGGACGGACTAGTTGAAATCAACCGTTGACGTTGCATCGACGCGTCGACCGTTTACGTTTATCGCATGGACTAGTTGAATTCGTAGACGGTGGACAGCGGACGCCGTGGTCGGTGGACGATTCGAGATTAACGCAATGCAAAGCAACGAGCGAGAGCAAGACAAAACGTCTTCATTTATTTCTCTCTCATCTCTCGCTGTCAACTTGTAGACGCCATAGACGGCTCGACGGGTAATTTCATTTCAACTCTAAAGTACACTACCATAGAGTGCAGATCTGTGTACACGAACTATGACTAGAGATTTGAAATTTGAATACATGCATAGGGCGAGATAGGCTTAATAAGCTATTATCTATTATTTTTTTACTTGATTTTTTGTGATGTCACGTGCGACGATTCGGTGAATTCCCAATTTTACGCTGTATAAAATAAAACAATTCTGTTTAATTATTTTATTTTTTATTGAACTATTATTAATTAACAGGCCGGCTAGATATTTTTCTAAAATCAATATTTTATTCGATCGATCTCGACTTCTTATATCTACCTGAAAAGGGATGCTAAATTTAATTATTGTGTTATTTCCTTACTTTTCAACTTTAGCATATAAATGATAAACAAACTTGTAGGGAATAAAATTTTCTATACCTAACTATGGTCCTTATTCAGGAGTCCAACATTAATTATTATATATGTAATATAATCTTGAATTTAGGTTTAATTAATTTTTATTAAAAATTCCCTATTTTCAACTTTATAGATAAAAAAATAAATCTATTATAATTTTGTTTACACCACTTTTTATTGGTTTTTTACATGTTTCGGGAACAATGTTCCTTTTCTCAGATTGAGCCTTAAACTAAAGTTGACAAATAATACAGATATATTTATTTATTAATAATGTCACCACAAAGTGAAAGCCTGACTTTGAAAGATGTATTCTTCAATAAATTTCTATATAACATCTCAAATGTAAAGTATTTTTAAATTATGTATTTATTTATAAATTTACAGACAATAAATAAATGTAAAGTATTTTTTACCGCACCTCATAACTGGTGCCTTTATTACGCAAAATCATTGTTTCCTTTCATTTTATTTACTCACATTTTAATGCTTATACCCAATACTTTCACTGCTTATATATGTAGTTTATATTTATATTTTACTGCTAACACCTGATATTGCTGTGTATACCTACTTCTTTCTTTGTTATATATAGAAAGAATTATATAAAACAATATGTAAAAGCCTATAATGTGCGTAAACAAATAAATAATAAAATATTTCTTTTTACATATAAGCACAAGTAGCGGTTTTACTTTCCCCAAAACTATATTCCTTCGAACTTCTTTAAATTTTAAAAATTAACGTCATAAAAATAGCCAACGACGTCCGCGTAACGAAGTTGACGAATTCAACTAGTTGATCGTCTCGTCGATAGATGGACGTGGACGGTCTCGTTTCGTCGACGGTAAATACGTCGACGACCCATCTCTAGCGTGGAAGGTGCAATTTGTTGTGAAATGACATTTGGTGTTTGTATATCTGATCTGTTATTTTTCTGATTGTTAGTGGGAGATTATTAAAGATGTTATACCAAGAAAACGAGAATGATTTTGGGTTGTGGTAAAATTAAATTTTGGTCTCTAAATCTCACAGATCAAAAATCACTTCTGGTATTTAATGTATTTTTAATATTAAAAATTTGGATTAAAGATTTTTTTATACATCTATTATTTTTGGTACCTGTTCTTTTATTAAAACGAACCCTGTTTTCTCAAAGTGGGAATATACTATACTTGAATTCTTTACATAGTTGGGCACTTCTTGGGTAGCAATTTTTTTTCTTTAGAATTGTTTTATTATCATTTTTGGGATAGTTTCTAATTTAGTTAGGGATAGATGCATCTTCAAGCAGGCCACACAGCCAAACGAGCATGAAATGATTACAGGACCAACCGCATTGCCATGACCAGGAATTAGTCTGAACTTGAATCTCATCGAAAATCTCTGGTCAAGGCTGAAAGTACCGGTTGCTTGTCACAGCCCCAGCAATAAAAGAGAATTATTTGAGTAATTATTCGAGCATGTCATCACACCTCAAGATTTACGACATTTTGTGGATTCCGTGCCTCGAAGGATTGAGCAAGTTATTAAATTAAAAGGATTTTCAACAAAATATCAACGTTAAATGTTAATTTCAAATATTTCTCAATATCTTTGTAATTTATAAATAATGGGTATTTGGCATGTCGTTATTTAATTCAGCATTTATTTATTTTTTATAAAAATGTGTTTATAAATACAAAATATAAGAGTATAAGTTTTTAAAATAATTAGCTAGCATAATTACAGTTAAACTAAGATAATTTTAAAATTGATAAATTAATGAATACCGAATATAAGAAATTTATAAAAAGTGTCCACACTTAAATCCACTTCTGTAGTAGCTAAATCGTTTGTTTTTGTCAACAGTCAAATTTTCAAGATTGTATGACAAAGTTTAGGTTACTAACTTGTTTATGAGATCAAATAGACTAAAAGCATGAGTGAATGTAACGCTGGCTGTAGCATACAAAATCATAATGCATCTGTGAAAAATCTTGCATGATCAGATAAACCAAATACTGGAGGATGGCCCTGTTAAAAGCCTCAAAAATTGAAAAGTGAACACAGCAAAAGTGGCGTGCCAGGATAAAAGAATGTGGTGTTCTATCCTGTCTGCCTACCCATGAGAGGAAACGGTTAATATGAGAATAAAAAATGTTCAGTTAAATGCTGGATATTAAAGTCAACGTTACCTCTATATCAGTGCTGAGTTTGATTTCGTCAATAAGACTTGGAGAATCGAATATGCTAATTGAACCGTTGTGCTCAAGGCAGATGCGACACTTGTCTATTACTAATTCTAAAACATTATCGATAGATTTTGACATTTTGTGTGATAAATTCCACGAGCAATAGTTGGCCCACTTCTCTCTAAAATATAATACTATATACAATTTATCAAACATCTATATCAAACACCGACAACTTCGTCACATCATTTTTCTTCTTCTTTTGTTCTTGGTTTTTCACCGTCATCACAAAATTTTGCTGCATGTAAACCATAAAAAATATTGTAAACAAAACACAAGAATCATAACAAGTCAGTATAACCCGTCCAACTTATAGTCCGTCTAACTTATCTGAAGAATGGCCAAATTTGGAACTAACGACGCCATATTGGATTATCTACAGCTGACAGACCTTTGACAGACTTTGTTTACAGAGGGGTTCATGACTGTTTCAATAGTTTTTTAAGAAAATTTTAGACTGTCACCATGCCAAAAACCATTAAAAGCGGTGTTCGGGAAATAATCTTGAAAATGCACACGTTTTTTGAAGAGGAACAACGTCTAAAAGCCCCAATTTTACCGTTCGGTTTAGTTCATAGATGTATTGCCGCCAATTGCCGCCGCTTCAGGTTAGTGCTGCCATGCAGTTATAATGATTTTCCCATACTTAGTTTTTTATTTTACTATTATACAATTTCTTCAGGTATTTCTGAATCGGCAATTTACAAAATAGTTAAAGAAGGTAAAGCGGCCGTGGAAATGGGCATTAAAATATCTACACCAGGAAAAAAAAAAGGATAAGTGGAAAAATTTGTTATTGATGACTTTGATTTGGGAGTCATCAGGCGAAAGGTACCCGATTTTTATACTTTTTAAAAAAGAGTTACCTGCATTAAGTAAACTGCAAAAGGTATTGAAAGAAAACATAAATTTTCAAGGATATCGTGAGATATAACGTAAATTACTGCATAAGCTAGGCTTTCGTTTTCGGAACACTAAAAGTAACCGTAAGGTGCTTATAGAACGCAATGATATAATTAATATGTGCCATGAGAGCAAAATTCTTGTATGAATTAAGGAAGAATGAAACTTCTTTGAATCGGCGGCCAGTCATATATCTAGATGAAACATATATACATACCTCACACACAGCAGACAAATATTGGCACAGTGAAGATGTCGAAGGTGTATTCAAACCAGTATCTAAAGGTCAGTGCTTCATAATTGTCAATGCAGGAGGGGAAACTAACGTGTTCATTTGTATAAACATATTTTTTTCAAAAATAAACTTTTTTATTTATGCATATTAAAGACTGGTTGCATCAACTTACTTTATAGCAATAGTTCATTTAAAGCATAGATTTTTACGAGAGCGAGTTGTTTGATCGGTGGAAAACGCAAAATATCTATGCTCTGAACGAAAGATTACTATAAACCAAGTTGATACAACCGCCCTAAGGCCCGGTTGTTTCAAGTTCGATCAAAGTAAGCGGTCGACCAAAGCATAGATTTTTACGAAAACGGATCGTCTGATTGGTGGAGAACGTAAAAATCTATGGCTTAAAAGAACGCTTACTTTAATCCAACTTGAAACAACCGGCCCTTAACCGATTGATATCCTTAGGTGTTACTGAGTTAAACATGGAGGTCAGATCATTAGGTATGAGACACCGAATAAAACCGGCTCCACACTGCGCGGATCTTCCGCCGCGGAACATCGCTACATTTCTTTCCATACAATATGCGCTTATTAAACACACTACGCGGATGATCGGTCGATCTATTTGCTTTGCCGATTTGGCGCAACGGATAAGACGCGGCGGAATATCTGCGTAATGTGGCGCTGGCCTAAAAGAATTATTGTTTGGGTTTTTTTTCTGAAAATTGTATTTTTCTTTGATTTTGAAAAAACGGCATTTGGTGACATGTATTTTGCGAATGTATATTTTGATAAATTTATTTGTACATTACTTTACATTTTTTGTTTTTTTATCGTGTCGTATACTGCTTAATAAATTGTTTAAGAAAAAACGAATTTGCAAAAAATTCCCTAAAAATTAGATAACTTTTAGACTATGGGCAGCACCACAACGATTGGAACGCCCTCCCAGGCATAGATAACATAATAATATAGATAAGACACTTAAAGTTGTAAAATCATCTATGGATTTCCAGCAATTGAAAACCGCGCAGCGGCGGAAGGTTTTGAAACTAAACCAGGCCACGCCCCCTGCAAAATGATGGGGGGTTAGGCGGTAGGTATTGGCGCCAATTTTAAATTTATATTTATTATTAGGCTTTAATTAAAAGATGGTTAGCTCATTAAAAAAATATTTATTTCAAAAAAATTAACAATTATACAATACATGTTAAGAAAACTGAATATATAAAATATTACGAATTATCACAAAAATATATCAAGATAATTGGTAAACAGTTGGAAAAGTCAAAACTACACAAAACTTACATTTTAATGAAAAAAAATATTACAATGTTAGTAAATACATATGTATATGTATTTATTTATATAATAAGTCTTGTGGTCTTGACTTGAGATTATTTATTTTACAAATAAAGAATATTATTTAAGCATTGTGGTACAATGAAAAGTTTCAAAATTATAGCTTATATGACAAAAACATAGATGTCGCTATCATCATTTTTAATTATAAAAAAAATAAAAAGGAAAAAACCTGAAATTCTTTTAATTTAATAATAAAAGCTTTACTTATTTAAAAGAGGATAATAATAATATTGTAATAATAATAATATTGTCCATCATCTTATTGCTCAGGCGTGTATGACTAAAACGTGTATTTATTTAATAGAGTAGTAAATTGTTATACCTCATTAGTCTGTAGATTAAAAATTCAAAAGGAAATTATTCTAAAATTACACATAAAAGATACTTTGTAATGCATAAACATACCATAATTATAATATAATTAACAAACTGTCAATTAACATGATATTTATATTACATTATTGCGTTTTACCTTTATGCAGTTAGAAAATATTACTTATATGCGAAAGAAAACATTTAGACATGATATGTTTAAATATAATATGTACAATACTAGTTATAATGAACCTGTACCTACATAATCTGTTTTATTAAATGAAAGATTTATATCATACTAAATGTAAAATATGTATTCATTGGATGGTGCACACATCAATTGAAAAGGTTGTATATATATTTTTTTTTATTATCTTAAATTACAAAAATATAAGTTTCAAATGATAATTTCAAGACCAGCAGAGAAGACAAGTACATATGTAGACACAAAATGCAACAAACCGGTATGTTGTATGCTTTACAAAGCAGAATCTCCTTTCATTAAAATAATTAATCCATTATAAAACATGTTTCTTGAAATAAATGACCCTTCACATATTATAAAACTAGCAAATTAATACAAAACAAAAACCCACACGCAGTCTCTGTAAAAAATTATATCAATTTGATTTAATTCCTTCAAACCATATAAAGACAAACATTTCAACGGTCCCAACGTATACTGTCGAATCTGCAAAATTTCTATTTTCGCTTTACTATCTCAAAACATCCAATTTACTCTATATTTTTGGTGTTAAATGAAATTTGAGTTTTAGTTTTAAAAAAGCGAATTTTAAAGGAAAATTAAAAATATTTTTAACATTATCCGAAAATATAAGGCAAATCGGATAGTTTAAGTTAGTAAACAGAAAATCGAATTTTTGCAGATTCGACAGTATACATAGAGGCCGTCAATTTATAATGTGAAATCTAACATTAAATTATTTATTATATTTCTGTGTTCATTACATTTAAGAAATGAGGAATCAATTTTGGCCAATATCATACAATACACGTATATGTAAATACAATTATAATTCCAATTACCTACTATCATTTTATATTTGATAGTACCACATCCACCGTAATAGGTTTTTGTGGAGATAATATGAAAGATCAAACTGAAGTTAAAGTGAAGAGATTTGAAATACACAGAAATACTAAAGTTGTAAGGCATACATACTGGGCATTGACATTCCGATAAGATTAATTCTAGCAAGATAACTAGAAGCGCCAAATCAGGAAATGTTTAAGATTAGAACTACATGCTACTGAAACAGTAACGAATTCATGATCCGATATAACTTTTTATGATTTTTACATTTTATTTATAGTCTTATTTACAAATATGTATTTTAATATTATTGATTTATTTAACATAAATTAAAATGTATATTTTATGTCCGAGTATGTTGTTTGCAAGTCATCATCGACTAACAAAAGGTAAAAAAAATATCAAGCAGTCCTAAACTTTAAGAATTCCCGAAATTCATACTTATTAAATGAGCAAATGTTTAATTAAGAATGTATAAAAGAAACTTTGTAAGGTTCACATTGCTTACATACGTACTACTCGTAGAAAATAAATTTTCAAGCACCTTTACTTTAATTTAAGCATTTTCGCATAACAAAATATCTAAAATGAAGTTTTTTGTCAAATAATTCACTCCCTAGTACTAATCCAATTACACACAGAGTTTGAGAACGACATTTTTTAGTAATTGAATCAATATTTATATATTCTTAAAATGACAATTGGATAACACAATTTTACTTAAATAAAAATTGAATAGGTTACATTAACTTAATTTTAAGCTCTCTTTTTGTACGGAAGACTAGATGATATTTTATTAAGTAGAAAAATACAAAGATTATCTTGCATTTCCATTATTTTGTTATATTTCTTGTTTTTAAAAATGTGCATATTCAAATCCATTTTAAAAAGGTTTCTTTATAATATGCACACTGAAAATATATTTTTAGCCTTCTTTTGAAGGTTTGATAACGTGGCTCCAAAAATGATTTCCATAAAAAATTATACTATCTTTTTAAAAACTTAACAAATTTCTAATTTTTAAGGAAAAAGAAAAATGGCATCTTCTCCAGCATATACCGATTACATCAACTCGATGTTATTTTTATTTGCGTTGCATCAAAAGATTTGACATGCATACTTACAAACAACGACTTGATACAAAAATTTTATTCGATTCGCATGGCTTTAACTACCTTGATGCAAATCGAGAGCACATATTTAATTTTTATTCCCTAATTTGACAATGTGTGGAAGCGAATTTGTGTAATCTAAGGTGTAACGGACAGGATGAATGATAGCCCTGAAAAGAGCCTCCTCAAAGAAGATGACATTGCCGAGTTCCATGGTTCGCTGCGGACACCGATCAAGGTGGACCTGTGACGTCATCTTATTCACGGGCGACCGGGCAGGACGCCGGTGCGTCATCACCACCCTGAGGACCGTAAAGACGGGTCCTATGCCTTGATAAATTTGTGAACAAATTTATGTATGAAAATTTATGAAAATAAAATAGCTGTGACATGTTTTAAATTATTACAAATTATTGTAAGAACCTAAATATTGACATATATGAATGTACTTTGTCACATGTTTATTTTCAATAAACGAGAAAATCGCTGTTGCGATAGACCGGGGTGGTGAGTGTAGCCAACTGTATGGCATAAAGACAGATATAAGAAATATTATTGAATATTTCCGAGTGACGGCCAACTGTATGGCGGAAAGACAGATACAGGAAATATTATTTCCTACGGCTAACTGTATGGCCTGACAGACAGAATTACGAAATATTGTTTAATATTTCTACATATGTATCCGAGGACAGAGAGTTGGTATGCGAAGGAAAAACGGGCTGCAGACCGATTGTTTCCGATAAGTCGCGAAGCCATATCTTGTCAGATCTCGGAGAAATCTACATATAACTAACAGTGTTTTATAGGCCTAGCGACGGGGCTCATCACTAATAAGGTCCCGGGCGCGACAGCCACCGAAAAACGGTATTTGTACCAACAAATACGAGAATTTTCGACCCAAAATTGATTTTCTTATATTTACGAAAAACGAGGGTTTTTTCAATAAAATTGGTATCAAACCATAATATTTTTGCTAAACAAAGCCATTTAGACTAAAATCTGAAAGAAAATCATGTAAATAAAAAAGTAAAATTTTTCACATTTTTTACGTAACCACTATCAGCAGTGGTCCAATGTCGATAAGGGTCATTTTTCAGTCAAAACTTTGAAACTGTCTTACAGACGCTACAACAGCCGGATCAACTTAAAATATTTTTTGTTGAATTCCTTGCATAAGAATCTACCCATTTTACATGTTTTTACATACCTACCTTGTCAGGGGCGCACCTGAAAAATAAATGAAAATTAATTTTTTGCGACCCACTTTGAAATATTTATAAATGACTGAAATTTTATTGTACATAACTAAAACTGATATCAAAAGTTACACCCATGTGGGCTCTTTATAAACTGCATTAACAAACATGTATAAACCATAGTTAACAAATTTTATAAATTTAATTGTGAAATTTTCCTGAGCAAATACCGCTGCGATCGGTATATATTTTTTGATAAAAAATTAACTTCGGTCTTGCGGGTCCAGGCAATCACGTCATGCTATAAGCAAGACATAGCACCATGTAAATGACGTGATGAAAACCCCGGGGGGGTGGCGTAAAAATTCTAAATAATTTTTGAATTCTGTAAATAAAACTTTCCGAGCTATTTTTTAGACAATTTCGCGTGCGCGAACGCGCGATAAAAACTCTCTGTGATTGGCTCCCGGAAATAAGCCGGGAGGTATTAAATTTGTGTATAAATTAAACTTCCGTCGGCGTACAGATTCATTCCGTTCTGTGCTTTATACGCCGTCTGGACCACTTCTTCTGACTTTTACTCAACACCTCTGACCTCTGCTCTACCTACTGTTTTTGGATTTTGGAACTTCAACTGGACTACCTGCAACCGGATAATTCACTTTTGTGAATATTTAGAACAACCACTGTCAGCGGGTTTACGATTACCGCTGTACAGTCTTGGTCTGTTCTACGAGTCAAGTACGGGAGACCTGCGCATCATATCTTCGCGTATTCTGTACGGAACACTAAGGTGCTTTCATTTGCTACTGAAGTTCTCCAAAGTCCTGTCGCTGTATCTTCCATACTTGATGCACTTTCTGTATGTCCATTGTCGTTGTGTAACATGTTCTCTCTGAAATATATATAGTAATGATATTATTACAAAGAATATGTATTCACTTTTAAGTGAAGTAATGCAACGATTCTATTCACACAAGTAAAATTTAAAAATTACTACACAATTCTATAATTATTTGCATTTGTGTATGTATCACATATATTATTATAATTTATTAATTAGTGCTTTTTTCAGGATGAGGATGGAAGAAATATTTATCTTTATAACTATATTATTTACTGGGCACAGATTTAAAGAACTGGGTACCCGTGTTCACAGAAAATAAGTAATTTGATATGCAAAAATTTAACTCTAAACTAAATGAAATCAAAATTTTAATTTAGGTAAAAAATAAATGCCAATAGAATAAAGCCTATTCTTCTATAAAAAGAAATACATTCAAAGTTGAGTAACCCATATGTTGGTCTAGATAGAATTGTTTAGAGTCCTATTTCTGACATTGTTATTATAGCATTCGACATGATGAAAACCTTAGCAACTCCAATACTTTCAATAGAATTATGATGTTACAGAATTATTGTTTCGCACACGATCAATCCAGCGGCATAAAATTGAATTTTTTAAATTTAATAAAAATAACAATATATGGCCGTGTGTGTGTATGTGTAATTGTTACCATAAGGTTTATTTTTTGAACATTTATGCATTTAGTTTATAATATTTCTTATACTCGCGTCGAGGCCTCGACAACTTGAATAGTTTTAAGAATTTTTTTGTAATTTTATTCTATATGTAATTTGTAATTTTTTGTTGTAAATAAAATGAGTGGAATTAGCGGTCTTATTACTGACGAATCCTGACTGGAGATATAAGGTTTTGTGCATTATTAGGACATCCGCGAGATTCGGAAATAAACGTATCTCACTGTGGAGGATGACGGCCGATCTCGCGGATTAAATTAAATAGCAAAAATATGTTTTTTGCCAGTTTTCAGATAACTGCGCAGCAGATTTGAAAGGCCGTTAAAATGGTCAGGCAGGCCGACGTTTGAACGCGACAAGCCGGCGCCTGGCGGGGGCCGCTGGTTTATGGACCAGACGTACGCGGCGCGTGGAAAGTTTGCAACGCCGTAAAATCAGAAAGTTCACGAGATGAACTCAGAAAAAGTGCACAAAACCTGGCATGTCATTTCCTGTCAGAATTCGTTATAAAATAAAGAATCGGATTAGTTTGGAAGGAGATACATCGAGAGATAGGAATCGGCCTTTTTTGAGGCGATTTATGAACGCCGACACATCCGGACACATTGGTACTAATTAAATTCACATGCGGATGTGCCAGGCGTTCAATTTGACGTAACATTTACATATGTACACCTCCCCGTTCGGGAGATAATTTGGCTAGGCGGGCAAAATAGTCCGTCTAGAGGATGGGCCGGCACGGTATGATCCGCTCGGGAATGTTGCGCTGACCACCATCCGCCACTGGGTATTCTCGAGATGTCTCTCCCCTCCCTTACTAATCCCATTTTGACCGTTGATTTCCCGCTGTGTCTAGATTTTAAGTATAAATAAAGGAGAATTCCGCAGACTCAGCATCCTCAGTTCGCCGAGATTACTTTTACCTTGTTACGCTGCCGGTCCGCGGAATCATTTTTTGCTAAAAAAGTGCCTTTTATTTTTTATTTAAATTCCTGAAAAAGTGCTTTTTGTTGTTGCTTTCGAATTTACCTTTGTGCTTAAAATATTGTAAATTTATACTGAATTTCTCCCACCGTAACACGGAGACCCACCCTATATTTAGCTATTTTTAAATTCGGTTTTTTAGCCGCTCGGGTTTTAAAATATTTTGGGAATTTATTAATAGTTATTTCGAACTTGGTATGGCCTTGTGCGTACCAATTATGTTATGTATTATAAACATCAGCTATGGACAATATAGGCATTCTGTCTGGGGACACATAACCTATCAATAAAAGCAAATAAGTGTAGTAAATAAGATAAGTGCTAGCTTTCTTCTCTAGTGTCCTTTGGGATGAGACAGTACACTAACCATTTATGTTACAGTTTCTAAAATTAGGAGAATGTGTTTTAAAAAGCAAAATGTACTAACAATTCTGAAATTTTATAGTAAAAAAAAAATACAGCATATACATATTGATTAATAAAAATAATTTTGCTGGAGAATTTCTTAAAAAAATAAACTAACCTTTTTTCGCACTGTAATTACAACTTGACATCCACACTTTCAACCGGAGAAGGCTGAATTATTTCTGCAGTTTCTGGAAATCGAGAATCGGCTGTTATTATTTTAATATTAAGGTAAACAACAAAATGGAAGATTCTGAAAAGGAACAAAATGGAGATTCTGGTGGGATCACGTAGCCAGAATGGACAGTGACAGACTCGTGCATACAGCAACGAATGAAATCCCCTCTGGATGACGCCTACCGGGAAGACCACCGAAAAGATGGACAGATAGCTGGACCTCGTTATCCCAGGAGGCGTAGATTTCTGTAGTACAGATCAACAGATCTAATAAAAGAAAAAGAAGAAGAACAAAATGGAAATCTCCAGTATCACAATATAAAAATATTGCTAAAACATTAACATATGAAAGCATTTTCATTATAAGTTCTTTATATGCAAAGTCTAGGTTTCCTAGATCTTTTTTCTAGATTTTATGTATGTACTAGTGATAATCGGTTATTCGTGATTCAGTTATTTAAGATCTGTATCCGATTGTATTGATGATTGCTAACTGAAATGTAACTATTGTCTACTACCGATGGTGGCCTGTCGAATTGCGAAAAATCAAATACCAACCGATACAATCAGATACAAATCTCAAATTATGGTCATTGTGTAAGTGGTTGAAATACTATCACTAATGTGTTAAAAAATCTGAAACAGTACCTGAAGCTATAAATACAGTAATAATTTAGAAAACTATTAATTACTTTGCTAGTGTGTGTTAAAAAATATACTAACCTTTTATGTTACTGATATTAAAATTTTGAAAATGTGTTTTAAAAAGGAAAATGTAGGTACCATAAATTCTGAAACTTTATCGTTAGAAAAAATACAGATGATATAAATAACTATACATTTATTTGTTATAGTATGTGATGAAAAATATAGGCACAAATATTGTACTAACCTTTTATAGCACTGTAACCACACTTTCTACCTATAGTTTCCTTCATCTGTGTATAATCACGGATTTTTCTGGATTACATCTGCGTATAACCAACATTTTCTGGAAATTAAGATTAGTTATTTAATTTAATATACTTATAGGTATACAGGTAAAACAAAAAAGGGATAAAGCATCACACAAGAAATACTTCAATACACAAATACTAAAAATATAATATTGTCTTCAGCCTGTGGTTTCAATGACTTAAATGAAAATGTAATGATTTAATACAAATAGGTAAATATTAATAAAATACAACTTTGTGATTACTGTAGGACAAATAGCTATTAATTAATACATATCAGAAATTTCTAGAAATTACGCTGGTAAAAATTTGTAAAAGTCACAGAACATAGGTAAAAGTTGAAAAATATACAAACCTGTTAATAAAAGCTAGACATATTCCTCTGGGATGATATACTTTTTTTGGACCCAAAGAAATTGGATTCTGCATTATATTAAAAACAAGTCACCGCATAATTACTTAGGTACCTCAAATGCATGTCAAAAAAAGCCATCTTTGCGATTTAGGAATATTACCGAATCTTAATAGATTATTTAAAAGATACCGTAACAAAGAAATAAACTCAAAAAGCGAACATTTCACCTGTATTATAACACTCGACAACGTCTGACAGCTTCCGTCGATGGTTATGTTTATATTTGTAATCGTTAAATGGTTTATTTTTATTGGTTTGCATTGTTTTACGCCAACGGTTTTTTTGGTAAGAATGGCTTTATGCAAAGCATGTAATTTTAGCAGCTTACGCGACACTAAATAAAAATGTATTTTTTATAAGCGTAATTTCTACGTACATCAAACAAGTGTCGCTATCTTTTTACTAGTTGGTATAAAATTATGATAACTCTACAATTCACCGATGAGACACACGGGTAGGTGTATTTGTAGACAGCGTACAATATGCATACAAGTTGACAAGTTGAGATTTGAGATATATACTCGCATCTCTTACAAAATAGAGTCATAACTTTGAAAAATTTAAAGATAGAAAAAACTAAGCTGATAAATCGTAAATTCATGTTTTTATTTCGTTTTTAAGTATTTGGATTTATGTTTAGAATACTATTTTATACTGTGACGAACTTTTTTTACAAAAAAATCGCGGAACGTTTGAATATTTTTTACACGTTGATACAAGATACCGCGTTATGATATCTTAATCAATTTATAGATTTTTTTAGAAAAGACATTACTTTCTAACTTTGAATATTTTTTAATGTTGGATTTTTAGTATGAAATTATCAAAAAATCGACGAGATTGAAAATACACAAAATATACTTTAAACTTTAAAATATACTTTTATGGCATTGAAATGCTTCCATAAATGTGAAATACTTCCATAAAATGGAAATAAAAAGCATTATGGCACTTTTTACCTTTTTGGGTTTTGATGCGTCTATGCTACGATTTAAAATCATCACACATTTATTTATTTTTGTCGATTTACCTCTTTAGGAACCAATAACTTTCACAAATATTTTCTATCTCCGTTAGTTATTTTACTTGTGCACTTTAGACGACACTTTTCATTACGTTGCGGCCTCATAGCTTATATTATGAAGATAAATAAATGAATAGATTTAATTTTGCATTTGTTTCGCTTCCGTTTTTTGGCAACACACTTTATTTTTAGTATTGTTTAGCCGTTGAAGATTTTGATGGCAATATTATTGGAACGGACAGGGTTGAGCCATGTAAAAAATGAGAACATAACATGACCACTATGAGCGGCGCGTGTCCAAAATAAATCAGCCGCTACATACAGAAAATTGCATTGGAGACGAGGCGTGTATGCCGCTACTGAAAATCGGGTTGCCGCTCGGAGCGCGCGCAAGTCAGTGCCCAGCGGCTGTTGCCGCGACTGGAGGGGGGCCGCGCGCGCATACTGCTTCCAACTAGCTGTAGAACAACATCGTCCGGACACTAGCCCGGAGATTGGCCCTTTGTTGAATGAATATGAAAAATGCAGCCTGTTTGGCCGCCGATGTTATTTCCAGCTACAAGTGTCGATACAAATATGTGTGGAATTTGTATATGTTATGAAAATATTTTAAAAATATGTTGATGTCTTGTAGGAAGCAGCGCTTGGCGCCCTTTTTGTATGCAATATTGTCATGTGCATTATGTTGAATCTCTGATGAGAAAAATGTATTGGAATTTTATGAATTTTTATGAATAAAATGGAAATAAATAATTTTTTATTTGGCACCTATTGGTGCGTGGACAAAGGTTAGAAGTTTGAGCCGAAGGGATTCTTCCGCGATGTAACGCCCCAAAGTAAAGTATGTGTGTGGCACGCGGTACCCGCGATGTTCGCCAACACTAAATGGGCATGAGTGTGGCACGCAATATTCGCCAACACGGGAGACGAGTCTCGCTGCAGAGGGTCTCGTCTCTTTCTTTCCGCCGTTGAATCCGCCGACGGGCAAATAAATGTTTTTTGAATATTCAGAGATTTTACAAACTTACCTGACCGGCTATAACTTCTAACGCCTAGTACTCAATTCCGAGCCCCCGTCTGAGATGCGTATATGGGATACCCTCCACGGGGGCCCGAAGGCCTGCACCGGGCGCCATCGTGGAGATGGTCATCATGAAATGAATGAGTACTGGAAGACCGTGAGAAAAATTTTGTATTTTTCTCGATTTGGAAACGGTAGACGCCTGTTTTCGGGCCCACGTCGCGGTAAGCTCGCGCACACGGCTCGCCGTGGAGAATATTAAAAAGTTGAATTTTTTATCAACAATCAGAGCGGCTTACCGTGGACGAATTCCTACTTATGTAGTGTCATTGCATTCCTTAACTGAATGCCTGTCTGGAAAATGTATTTTTATACATGTGGAATGATATAGGCGCGCCTGAGAGTGAAATAAAAAATTGGTTTTTGGCGCTTTTTTGAATGCCTATAACTCAGTAAATATTTACCTGAAATATTTGGAATTACTGTTAAAATGAGCGCTTGCATGCGCAAATTACATTTGTCATAGCAAAACTTGTAAAACTGCTGTTTTTGATTTTTTGAAAATTTGAGCCGTTTGTGGCGAATTTAATTTTAGTTTTTTGGGCCTTGTATGACCCAGCCCGTCCAAATAACTGTGTTATTATCATCTGCTAGGTCTGTTATTACAAAATAACACAGTATTAGTCTCTTGGGAGCTAAAATGCATTTTTTATGAATTAATTTGTATCTGTCATATGAAATCTGCCGCGCGGTGAAATTGTGCAACCGCGAATGACGTAGTTCACCGCTCGGCCGCTGGGAGCGCTGCGGCGCCTTCCCAGAATTACGCAATCTCATTGGTTTCTGTAACATGCTATGACGCAATCTTGTGAAAATTTGAATTTGGTATAAATAAAATGCATTTTTTGAGCGAGTACCACAGATACGCCACTCGCGTTGGTACGAGAATCGCTATTTGGACAATCTTCTTGCTGCCTTTTCTTTCTGACCCCTGCTCACCTACTTTGGACTCTGCTTTCTTGGATTTTTGTGACCACTGCTTTCTGACTTGGACATCGCTTCGGATTTTTTTTTTTCGACTTTAATACGATAAAAGCACTACTTCGGCGTTTGACTTCTGGCATATCCACGGACTACGAGCTTCACAGCAAATTCTGGTGGCGATCTCTGCCCCACCAGCGAAGACTACTGAGCCGCATAAAAAAAAGTGTTCCCATCCGGAACAGGTATCTTAGTATTTTATTAATACTATGATTGCTAAGATAGTTTTTTCTAATGATGTACCTATAATGAGACCTCATCGAAGAAAAATGAGTGATAAAATGTTTGAAGAACTCGTTTTGCTTAAGTCTCAATTAAAACCTTTAAAATATAATATTTTATCTTGACACATTTGCGCGATCAACGCGATTTATTCGTAAATAATTCACGTAAAAAATTGAACCTACATTCAATAAAATGTGTTGTCTTACAAAAGAATTTTATCTTTAAAAAGTATTTAGAAGATATGTATTTAGAATCTAGTATTTCAAATACCATTCCAGAAAGTTATTTGTATTTGGTATCTGAAATAATTGATTTAAAATTATCTTGCATTTTGTATTCAAGATATTTTGTATACGATATGATGCGACCGCGACCTACGTGTGACGTTCCGCATCGCGTATTTTTTTTTAGAAATTAAGTTTTATTGTAAATGTTTAATAATTAAATTTTAAATTTCGCGCGGCATCGAAGTTATCATCCTGCACCGCAAGAAATTTGATAGTGGTGCCAGCGGGGGGGTGCGGGGAGGCTACCCCCTACCCCGCGTACACAGTAAATTGGGGATGTGGGCCCAAACACCGGTCTTGTCCAGTTTCGACCGCGGTGAGGGAAGCAGCTTGCGTTGCCCGGGCTCCTGCCCGCGGCAGCCCCGTCGGCGGCGGGCGCTCAAGCCGCCGCCACATGTTGTTCGAGAACGCGGGTCGGTGCCATCCGTCGCTTGAGGAGAAGGCGGCCTGCAGCGCCTCGGACCACTCAGGCGATGGCCGCTTCACCACGGCTCGCTCCCGAGGAAGGCCTGGCGTCTTCCTGCAGCTCGGCCCCAGCGGCGACCGGGGGGACCGACGCCACGTGCTTCCGTGACCTAGACCACGTGCGCCCCCCGCGAGTTTCCGAGACTCCGGCCAGAACCCGCGACCGGACGCGCCAAGCGTGGACCACGTGCGCTCCCCATGCGGCTTGCCACCCGCGGCATCCAGATTGCGGCCACTATAGCCTCCAATAGTTAAATGTGTTTTTTTCGTGATGTTTTAGAACTGAATGTGACATGGACACGATAAACTTATGTGAAGATCGGACTGCTCGCGTGTAGGTTACGTGTAATTCTTAAGTTAGTGTTTAGTCTTTTAGTTGAGTAGAATTGTACTTTATTTTATTAAACGTGTAAATATTTAAATATACGTGTTGTGTTTTGAAACTCCCGCTACTTTCCTTAACATTCTATTGATAAGGTCGCTTTGCACATTGCGTCGCATAATCTGTGCCTCACGCGGATTATTCGAACCTTTAAATATCCCTATCAGGTGTCTTGTACATCACTGCAGGTTGGTCATATTTTAAAAGTCCTACCTATCGAATAATTGATAAGATTATTCGTCTATGCCCTGCTCGTGTGGTCTATGGTCGACAGTCAATTGACGATCGCCATTTACTAATTGCGTCAGGCACTAGCTATAGAAACATGAATCGTGCTGATCAAGATGTTCCTACCGTCAAGCCCGAGCCAAGTTCTGCAATCGGGAGTAGCGATGAAGAAGCACGCGGTGGAGCGATCTACACGGATATAGACGTTTGGCTCCCCGACATCAAGCAGGAGTGCTTGGAGTACTCCAAGAAGGCCGACCAGCAGGCCGGTAAGGACTTGGTTCATTCTTGATTAATTCTCAGTGATGTGAAATGCGCGGACCCTATATGACCGTTAAAGAATGATGAAAAGAAAGTGGAGCATGTTTGTTCGGGACAATTGAAGAATATGGGATCCATAGGTGATCTTTTCGAGAGTAAGTATCCTCGATATAGTTGAGTGCCCTGATTTAAAAGAATAATAGAATAATAATTGAGTACAATCACTATATTATCTAACGGGCCTTGTACATGTTGGGCCAACCTCAGCATAGCGCCAGCGTCGCTGAACCTCGCCCAACGGCCAGCGGGGTTCACAAATTAATGCACGACTCATTGCTGCCTGGCGAAGTGCTTGAAATGGACGTAATCGCTGCCGAGGCAATATATTTGTTCCAAGCTATAACTAGAGAAATATTTAGAATTTCGCTCTAATACTTTACAAGCATATTTTCTGATAGTGTATCTATCGATTAAAATAATAAAAACCATCAGCGCTGATGATGGACCCTGCAATGGGATCTGAGACGTCGGCCAGAAAGGTCAAAGAAACACGGCATAATAACTCAGAAACTAAAACAAGATTCCAGGTCTCTCACTCAATTAACTATGTACTAGTTGAACAGCCACTCAGACATTGCGCGACCCTGTTTTGACATCTTTTGTACACCACACTTATTTCCTTCACTTGTTTTTCATTAAGTGTCACGTTAGGTATATCTCTTATTTTCTCCTCGCTTCCATACGTTTCCTAAAAAGATCATTCGTCTATCTTTTATTTTGTCCTCACTCTTTAACATTTCTCCATTCATTAACTTAATAGCTACCATCCTACTGCTTTTCGCGCCACATCCTTCAAAAAATTCCGGGAAATATTATCGGAAATTTGTAAACATTTACGACCCTTTACCCTAATGCTCTACCTTTAGTTGTTATAACTGCTCTCAAACAGTCTTAAAGAATGGACTCTTCTCCAAAAATTGAAAAATGAGTGTTTGCATTTTCATATTTTCACATCTGTCTCTTTTTTCAGCCATTCTTTCCTTTTCATCAAATTAGATAAGACTCTTTTCTTAAAAGCATTGTACAAATATTTCACTTATGTTTTTTCATTTCCCCACTCACTATCAAAAGATTGAGCAACGATTTTCTCTTCGCTAAAACATACTAAAATTTATTTGATTTTTGAAATCAGCACACTCATCTATTACCATGAAAAAAACCTCGAAAAGAACTGGATCCCAACCTTACAGTACAATTAACAAAAAATATTTACATTGCAGATCTCTTGAAAATACGACATTCTTTTTCGGAAAATCCAACTGTATCTTCGACTATCCCAGGAAAGCAGCCAAGATTGAAGACCGTTTCCGACGCTGCAAAATTTTCAAAAAGGTACACGCTTACCCCCGGTGGTAAGAAGGTGTTTTCATGTTCTCGGTGCCCGGACGCAAGCAAGCAGAAAGTCGCCTTAAAAATTCACGAGCTCTCAAATACCGCAAAGAAAATATTTTTATGTTCACATTGCAATTATTCATGCATTCAGAAATCATATTTAGTAAGACATATGCGTATACACTCTGAAAAAAAAAAATTTTCATGTTCACAGTGCAGTTATTCATGTATTCAGAAACCATATTTAATAAGACATATGCTCACGCACTCTGAAAAAAAACCATTTTCATGTTCACAGTGCAATTATTCGTGTAATTGGAAACCACTCTTAAAAAGACACCTGCTTACGCATAATGCAGAGAAGCTTTTTTCATGTTCACAGTGCAGTTATTCGTGTAATCGGAAATCACATTTACAAAGACATTTTCTTAGGCACACTAGCAAAAAACTATTTTCATGTTCCCAGTGCAGTTATTCGTGTAATCAGAAATCAAGCCTAAAAATACATGTGCTTACGCACACGGGAGAAAAACCGTTTTCATGTTCACAGTGCAGTTATTCGTGTAATCAGAAATCGAGCCTAAAAATACACGTGCTTACGCACACGGGAGACAAACCGTTTTCATGTTCAAAGTGCAGTTATTCATGTTATAGGAAATCAAGCTTAAAAATTCATTTGGTTACTCACACTAGCGAAAAACTATTTTCATGTTCACAGTGCAGTTATTTGTGTAATCAGAAATCAAGCCTAAAAATACACTTGCTGACGCATACGGGAGAAAAACCGTTTTCGTGTTCACAGTGCAGTTATTCATGTAATTGGAAATCAAGTTTAAAAATTCATTTGCTTACGCACACTAGCGAAAAACTATTTTCATGTTCACAGTGCAGTTATTCGTGTAATCAGAAATCAAGCCTTAAAATACACTTGCTTACGCACACGGGAGAAAAACCGTTTTCATGTTCACAGTGCAGTTATTCATGTAAAAGGAAATCAAGCTTAAAAATGCATTTGGTTACGCACACTAGCGAAAAACTTTTTTCATGTTCACAGTGCAGTTATTCGTGTAATCGGAAATCAAGCTTAAAAATACATTTGCTTACGCACACAAGCGAAAAACTATTTTCATGTTCACAATGCAGTTTTTCGTGTAATCAGAAATTAAGCTTAAAAACACATTTGCTCATGCACATGGTAGAAAAAACGTTTTCATGTTCACAGTGCAGTTATTTGTGTAATCAGAAATCACGCTTAAAAAGACATTTGCTTACTCATACTGGCGAAAAACCATTTTCATGTTCACATTGCAGTTATTCGTGTAATCGAAAATCACATTTACAAAGACATTTGGTTACGCACACTGGAGAAAAAGCATTTTCATGTTCACAGTGCCACTATTTATGTAATCAGAAATCAAGCTTAAAAAGACATATGCTTACGCACGCGCGAGAAAATCTGTTTTCATGTACATAGTACAATTATGTTGATATAAATAATGGCACAAGGTTCGTGGTAAAAAAATTTCATCAAGTTCCTATGTTTTATTGTGTATTATTAATACCAGACTGAAATAAAATATTAGGGAACCGATTTGTTTATAATATAAATTAGCTCATTTTTTGTACAGGTCAGCAGGTCGGATAACCCTTACAGATAAACATTTAAGACATAATTAATTGTACAATTTAAGATATTTAAAAACATGTTACATACTAATGTTATTTTAACTAATTTTGTTGTAGAGTGAGTTTCAATATAGCCAATTAACAATATTGTGGTGTTTACTTATAGTATTACCTCTCGACATAAGTATGCTTTGTTCCTAGGTCAACGAAGCCAGAGCCCGTGTATTTATGTCAATACTTCGCGGTTACATTGTTTATGGAGAGCACACATTACCCGCTTGAGTGATTGCTTACTAAATATGAGATGATTTCTTTTTTAAACTGGACTTGTGTCATTGTGACTATACATATGTTGGTGTTGTGTGATGAGATTTCGTTGTAGTAGTTTAGCATTCTAGGTAGGGGGGAGAAGTGCCCTTTGTGTGAAATAGAGAATGTGATCTCAGGGACTGGACATGTGCGTTTATGTATATTAATGAGAGTAGTGAGGGCGTGTCCAATTTGTAAAGTATCATGATGAGATGAGATGAGCCTTTTTGAGTCTCTTTTCGTATGTATCATGTCGCTTTGTCCTTGTCGATAAGTTAAGGATTTGAGGAATTTTCTCTGGATTTTTTCGATTCTTTGATTATGGACTTCATAGTTATGTGACCAGATTCTTGATGAGTATTCCAGTAAACTTCTATCAAGGGATTTATACACAGTGATTATCGCGGATACATCTTGAAATTCTTTCGTTGTTCTGAGAACGAAACGGAGAATTTTAAATGCTCGCTTTGTAATATCGTCAATATGTTGGTTAAATTTAAGTGAGCTATCAAAGGTTATTTCCAGGTCTTCGGTAATTTGGAGTGATTTTAGCGGTGTTCCATTGATGTAAAGTGTGCAATTCTCCTTTTTTGTGAAGGATGTTGAGTGGCTTTGCCAGTGTTAAAGTAAAGCTCGTTGTCTGTTCACCATTGTTGGAGTGAGTTGAGATCAGTTTATCCAAAAGAGTATATCCTGCGACCGAGCATGATCTAATTTAAAAAATCTTGGAAACACATAATCAAATTGTGACTCAAACTATTTTGGATTACACACCTCCCTTTTCTGAAAAGCAGAGAATATGGCAGCACTATGATAAACAGGTCAATGAATTATAAAAAATACAAATCCAACCATAGTAGGAAGTGATGAACGCGCTGAACGGACGTTAAAGTAAATTGGCTCCCGACTTAATACTTTCTAGCCCGGGAGCACTGATAAAATGACGCCTTCAGTAATGAACAGTATTATACAAGAAATCGAGAAACTCGGAAACAGTGCAAAAGATACAAAAATCAAGCAGAACATAAAGGATCTCCTTAGTATATTAGAGGGAGAATATAATACAGAATGAAATAATAGAATTACAAAACAAACTAATTATAAAAACCGAAGAATATATAGAAAAGATGGACGACATTTTATCGAACCAAAAAACATACTCTAATATATTAAACAAAAAAGAGAAAATGACATCTCCAGAACAAAGTTTTGGGTTGATAATACCTGCCACAAACGAGGGAATAAACAGCGACCAAATACTTAATCATGTGCAAAAAAATATTTAAGTATCGACAATTGGTGTAAAAGTTAACAAAGTTATCGAAAAATAGGATAATAATCACCTGCCCTAATAAAATGATTCACAAATTTTGGCTGATAAAATAAAATAAATTAAATCGGAAACTCTCATTACAGAAGAAATTTAACGCCATGCCTGATACTAAAAGGAATAGATTCAAATTATTCTCAGGAGAATTTTATAGAAGACTTAATATCACAAAATGAATCCCTTAAACAAATAGTGAATGTGAATGAGGCAAGTAAATATATCGAAATCAAAAAAATTATCTTCATCATCTTCTTCCCCTTATCCTAGTAGGGTCGGCGGGGGCCCAAAGACTCGACAAGGTGCTTCCATGATCCACTGTCTTGCGCTGCTTCTGCTCGAGTCAACCAGTCCAGACCCATTCTGTTTTCAAATACATTTTTTTGTTGTCTCTCCAATTACAATTATATCACTTTAAATCACCTATTGCAGATATATAAAATATATATTGTTGTCTTATTACTCCCTTTATATTAACTCGCGGCGTCTGTCTGATTGACGCAAAAACTTTGTATCGATTTTTAACCCTTTTCTCGTGATCCAATCGAGCTGAAAATTTGCAAACAGATTCGTGGCGACGATCAAAAAGTTCTATCAAATATTCGTTAAAAAAAAATAATAGTATAAATTTGAATTTTCAGAAATTTTAATGGTTTTTTTTAAATTGGAAACAATACAAATGTTTGATTACTACCAACAGCGGCCTAACGACGCCACGGAATATTTAAAATTTGAATTACTCCGTCGGTATAATAGGTACAGGACTACGAATTTCAAAAATTTATAACAATTGGTTCACAGATGACAGCGAAATTCGGTTTTTGGGAAGAAATCAAATAATCATTTATTTCTTTTAGATTTCTGCTTAGTTTTGAAAAATTCTACGTTACTCAAATCTGATTCTGACTAAATTATTTGACGCTGGAATTTCATAAGGCACAAAATTGCTGATAATTGAATCTATCAAAATCTTGACATCTCAAAACATCTGACATTTTAGAAATATAATATATTAAATTCCTGTAAGTTTAGTGTTATGTTATATGATTTAATTCGTCTGAAATTGTTTTTATATTTTACAAAGGGAGTATAATAAAAAATTGGTTTTTACGGGTTAGTTTTTTTTATTTTTAAATACTTACTCAAGTTTTTGTTTTGTTTATCTTGCTTGTTTTCTTACTTGCATTGAGTTAATTATTTTTTAAATTATTAAATTACATTTTATTGTCTATTTTTATTTTTTAAATATTTATTCATGTTTTGTACGTTTACCTTAAGTGTTTTATCATTGCATGAATTATTTTTAAATGGATTTTTATTTTAACTTTAAAATTATAATATATTGCATATAATATTAATTATATATTAATATTTTTCATGTAAAAATTCGCAATGAATCAAATTATCCTTTTTTTAAAAACTGTATTTAGTCTTATTTTGTTTTATTGAATTCTATAAAAAAAAATTTAAGTTACTATGTATAATCGCACTATTTTATTATTTACAGGTATTATTATTTACAGGAAATGTACATATTATTTACAGGAAATAATATGTACATTCATATTATTTCCTGTACATTCATATTATTTCCTGATGAATTTATAAGGGTGATCAAAATTAAAATATAATATATTACGTAACAAAAAAAAGTCCTTTTTGAAAAAGAAGGGAATATATTAAATGCTTCCGCAAGAAAAAAGTGTAATAAAAAAAATTGTACGTAGTTAGTAGCAAAAACATAAGGGAAGTCATTCAATTTTGGATAGAAAATATTCTTTACAATTTATTGGGTGAAATGTCATTTATGTTTTCCACCGGGTCCCAAAGAGGACGTATGCAAAATTTGGGTCAGATAATTGGAAATATAAACAGGAGGGTTGCCAACAGTAACAGGAACGATAACTAGACCCTTGCTCATGCAAGGCGAAATCTGGATTACAAATAAAGGGATGTAATAAAACTATTCAGCACACAGAACGTATTCAAATGGAGAAAAATGGAGTAGACTTCAATGTGCCTGGGAAGATAGGGGAACCATCGAAAGTGACTGGGGATTGTGGAAACATTATTCGTATAGTTTTCTGAATAACATATATAAAAGCCAGATTTTATACTATGACGAAAGGAGATTTATAAATAATCATACTGTAAGGGTGTCTGGAAAGGGGTTGTTACCGCCCGAAGTGTCCGCCAATAGACGAGGCGGTTTCTAATATGATTGTAAGTTAAAATATATGAAAACTAAGTTTTATACTATCACAAATTTGAAACACAATTTTACTCACCTTCACTACCTGTACCTGCCAAAGCCACCGCGACCCAGGTTGTATAGGCTGGGTTTGCTTATACCTGTATAGGAGACATGTATAGAAGAATTTTCAACTTTTATAATATAACGAAGGTCTGGGCGTCGCGGGCTCTCACTCTATAATGATTCCAATTTGAAAAAACCAATAAAATTTCTAAAAATTCTAAATTATACTATAATTATTAAAAAAATTTAGCGAAAAATTTTAAAAATCGATCCAAAGTTTTTTCACCCTGCAAACAAGCAAGCAGACGCCACGAGTTAAATAAAGGGAGTAAAAATAGCATTAAATATTTAGGAATAATAGTTGACTCTGATATTAAATTGTAAATACAAATCGATAAAACTGTAGAAAGAATAAGAAAACTTATGTATGTATTTATGAAAATAAGAAATATTTTTTGGGAATAAAATTGTAAAAAACACTATATTATGCTTTGGTCCAGTCAGTTTTACAATATGGTATTATCTCGTGGGGTAGTGCATTCAAAACTACATTGAAATCCTCCTTAGAAGTTGCCCAGAAATTAATTATAAAAATCATTCTTAAAAAACCTAATGATTATCCGACGATAGACCTTTTTAATAAATAACAAGTCCCTACATTACAAAATATTCACAAACAAATTGCATTCTTCAACTCTATAAAAATTTTCACAGTAATAACGAACTGACCCAAATAGTGCCAAATAGCAGAAATATAACACTTCGTAAATTTTAGTGATCCTCGTATTCTACATACATTCATTATTGTCAGTAAAATTTCATGTTCCGGTGTGTCGAACGCTTTTTTGAAATCTATAAATATTATTCTACTCTTTTTATCATTCAAATAATCCACACACAATATTTTGAGTATTTACAAATTTTTGAACAAACTGGTATTGTATTATTAATAAATCGTGCCTTCACGGTTTCCTTCCACAATATGATCCATGCAACTCTGGATGTTTTTTCTTTTATAATTTCGTCCCCCGTTACGTCTGTAATGAGGTGTTAGAATCCGCACTCATAAATCATATTTTCGTATGCTTTTATTAATCTATTGTTTTTGTTAAGACGCTGTACAAAAATTAACGCTTAGATATCCGTTAGTTTTGAATTTTAATTTTTTCATTATTTTATTTTGAGTGGAGAGATATGATGAAAATAAATTTAATGTAGGAAGATAAGCGATAAGTATTACTATCATTGTGTTATAATTTTAAAAAAATGTTAATTAATCAAGTGGCAGCGCCCTAGTCTTGAATCAATGAATACCTACTGTTATTCCCTATAAGATTTTTTTTCATCATATCAGTATAATGTTGCGGCCCGCGTCTTAAAATAACTATGTATGTGGCCCGAAGAAAACAAAGGTTGAGTACCGCTGGTTTAGAGGGTCCTGAAAGAAAATAATTAACAATAATTAGTATCATACCTTTAGCTTCGGCTGATTCAGTAATTGATGCACTCTTTCTTATACTTTACCGGGTGGAATTCATCTATGGATCCCGGACCCTCGGTATAGTCGTGGTTGGAGACAGTACTGTACGCAGAAAAGAGACTGGACTTGAAAAAAGACTTGGGATACAATTAAGTTATCAAAATATATATAGCTGTCATGAAATAATAACAAAATATTTTATGGTGCCTACTTCATAAGCCAATGTTAGTGATTCCATTTATTGAATGTTAAACCATAAATTGGCAGATTTTTCATCAGTAGGTAGACCACAATATTTGTGACTCTCCAAGACATTGTAGTAGATTTGAATTGTACTGCATTGTGTTGATGGAATACGCATGGGTCAAATTAAAAGAAATATCAGTGTGTTGTGATTCTGTGATTGTTTACTTAATAAATTCTATCTTGACACAATATAAAATTCCATAAAAGTTGAAAGTAGAAATCATAAGACCCATTTATAATGGCGGCACAATCACTGTTATGATTGCAGATCTTTATGTATATTGCCTGGTATCGAAAAATTCTCACACAACAAAATCTGAGATAATCGTCTTGTTTGAGTAGAGCCACGTTTCTACGATTCTTCTGACGGACATTTCGGATCCCATTGCAGGGTTCATCCGCAGCCCTGTTTATTGACGTAAAAACATAAGAACATTTCTAACATTGTTTGAAATATTGGATATGAATCAATATGTAGGTACTCCAAAAGTGTAGAAACTCTTGTGAAAAAGTTTTCAAATCATATAAATGGAGAATTAAATTATAGAAATCATGTTATTATTCTGTTTGTACATAATTCAATGCTTTAATTATAATTAATCGTAAAATACTGATCATAATCTTGAAAACCATTGGCATAGATGGCAAATTAATTGCAGTCCTAGAGAATTACTTAACAAATAAACAGATTTTAGTAAAAATTAATGTCATTTAAAACCTAATTTATTAATCAATTAGAAATACATGCAGAAAAATCAAATCAACGAAAAAATATTTTGGCTCTTCTGGGATATTATGCCGTGATTTTAATTGACGTTATGTGAACACATCAGCTCTGATGATGGACCCTGCAATGGGATCCGAAACGTCGGCCAGAAAGTACGGAATAACACGGCATAATACCCCAGAAGAGACAAACCAGAAGATTCTAAGTGGCCGTGAAAACCTAAGAACATTCTTAAATATTTTGGCTACTACCGGGATTCGAACCATTAAATCACATTTTTTGCCTTTACACCATGCTTTTTTGTATATCTTTCTAATTGATTAATTAATTTGGTTTTATATTTCAAAGAACTTTGTTCTGAAAAATTGCATCATCATCATAAGAATGTGTTCTTAAATATAATTAATGTAATGTTTAGTAAGCCAAAACACATGAATGCTGGGGTTCCCCAAGGTTCTATTCTGGTTCCATTACCAAACATAGTAATTTCGTTTTAAGTCCGTCCGTCCGTCAGTCTGTCGGGAACCCCGGGCCAGCAAATATTGCTACTGCTTCCTCTCCGCGGACCGATTATTAGAAAACGCAAGCAGCGAGATCGAGCATTATGAATGAAACGACTTACTTACTTACCATTACGCCGTTTCCCCGACTTGCATGCCTAAATATCTCCGCGCTGTCGGCGGCGTGTCCGACCCAGCGCGGGTGTAGAGGAGACGCGGGGAGAAGCTTCCCGTACAGGCAGGAGGATATACATCGGGTGCAAGCTACCGCCCGGGGTTGTTCGTTTTGATCTCCCGCAAGGACGAGTCTCGGCTCTAGGCGCCACCTGTTTGGGTGGCCGCCATTTTTTTTCCGCGCCTGACTGACGCCACCAGCAGCGAAAGAGAAGCTGCGAGAAGCCACGGCTACCGCACCTCGGCGGTGACCGGTTCTCCCAGTGAGAGGTCCCCGACGGAGGCCAGACGCCTCCAATCAACCGCGTATCCATCGACGATGGTCAGCGGGACAGCGCGTGTGACCTAGGCCAGGAGCCACGGCCACTACGCCTCGGCAATGGTTCCCGAGGGAAGCTGGATGCCCCCCGCTGAGCGCGGATCCAGTGACAGCGACAGGACGGGGGAGTACGCGCGGCTTGAACCACCGCCCGGCGCCCCGTCCGCGGCTTGCCACCCGCGACCTGCATCCAGACCGCGGCCGCGAGGTCCGCGGATAGTGACGACGACGGTGTTTTTCTTTGTGAACAATATGTTTTTTGTGTGGAATGTGACAGGGACATGATAAACTAATGTGAAGGTTGGACTGCTTGCGTTAGGCTAGGAATAGTTATTAAGTTAGCGATAATTTTCTAGTTGATAAGGATTAATTGAAAATCGTGTTTTTAATATGAATAAATGCGTAATGTGTAATTATTCGTTGTGCCGTTTTTTTTAATTCCCGCTCCTTTCCCTGACAACGCATTTTCATTGGTAGGCGAAGACGCGTAGCGTCACGTGCGAATAAAGCAGATTGATTCCCGCCGTATCAACTCTTATATTGCTAACAGGGTCTGGAAATAGGCGAAATCACTACAGTGCATAAATACAGGTCCCGTCCATACCGGTGTCACTTCGAGTCTTAGGCCCGGTTGTTTCAAATTCGATCAAAGTAAGCGTAGAGTTTAAACTGAAATTTTTAGTACTTTTTTCAAAAACGGGTTGTTTCAAATCGGATTAAGCGAAATCTGTCAGAGAATTCTGAGCGGAAATTTTAGATTAAACTCTCGGTCAGAGTCGCACATGCGCACTGCGCAATGTAATTGACATCTGTCAATAACATATTTTTTTATTAATTTTTCGACATTTTACATACAAAGTGTCGAAATGTACAATATTATGTAGGGTGACACAGGCTTTTCTGACGATCGACTGATCCTACAGTATATCCTTAACAGGAGAAGTAATTTACTTAGATCTCGAACAATACTTTTTTGTCAGAAGAAATTGATTTTTCCGCAACTCTAAATGAATTTTACTGCAGGGCATTGTCGACAATATTTTTTTTCAAGGTTTCTATTTCACTCGGGTTTTGATAATTTTACATTTATATCCATGAAAGGTGCATAGGTGATTTATCTGGAACACTGCTTCTTGGACTGCGGATAGTGTCAGCCATTACCAGAGCAATGGCTGACCACAGACCACATTTTAGTCAGCCGAAGAGCACTATAAAAATCAGAAATATATTTGTCATTATGTCCAAACAAAATATCAAGTTACGACAAACGGTACTAGGTACCAGATTTGGTAATTGCTATATTGTAGGAGAGCGGGACTATGCCCTCAAACCAAATGTCAAACCAAAAGTACAGCAATTTTTAATGCTATAATGGGCCTGAAGGCCCAATTTTAATTGCGTTCCGACAAGAACACCTAGATTTTAAAGAAATCAGAAAGATATATTGCGACCTCACCGGGAATCGAACTCGGAATTCTCAGTATGCAGAGCCACGACATGGCCACTGGTTTGGTCATGTGGAACAGATGAGCAAAGAAAGGATGGCAAGGAAAATTGTTTATCGAAAGCAGCAGAAGCAGAGGACGTCCGCGGAATAATAGTAATAAAACAATATATTCGGTGTATGAAATTCTTTTATTTTATTGTATTTTATATACCTACCTATTAACGGGAAAATGAATATTTTAATAAAAAATACAACTTGTAATAAAATTAAGCCAGATCTCTTTTGGCATTATGCCTTTCCAAAACAACTTTGTGAATTTCCTGTCGATTCTTTAGATAGTTGGGTTTTGAAAATATCTAACTGAACCACATATAATTTATTCTGCATATCAGTCGTAGGCTCTGGATTCACTTTTCTTATTACCTGCAAACAAAGAAAAGGTTATAAACAGAAAAACTAAAGAAATACAATACAGATCAAATAAAAACATATTGTTCTTGCAAACACTAAATAGGTAAGATAACATTTAATTTCGTCAATAACTAACCTTCCTGGCGCTTTTCATCGTATTCTCGAATCTACTTCGAAAATCTGTTGGACAGTAGCAACAAAACATTAAATTAGTTGCGTAATGCGGCCCACTACTCTCCTTTCATCTTCTTGTGGAAATCTTCAGTAAAACAAACCGTTGATGACATGTTTCGAAACATCTGCTTTGATCCGCTTGCTGTCTGTTGCTGTCAAATGAAATTTAAATTATGTGCTGCCATATGCAAAATTATTTTGGCGTGCATTTGTCTATGATTTTTATTTTACACAATTGCAACACCCCTAATCCGATTTTAAAATTTGAAACAACTCAATTCTTCGAGATTTTGCGTGACCTTGAGGTTAAGCTCAGCTTAAGCCAGTATTTCCGCTTACTTTGATCGAACTTGAAACAACCGGGCCTTATGCACATGTCCGAGAGTAAGCGCCAATTTATATTCAATCAGCGCCGACACATGAGTCACGACGCTTGCGCACACGTGACACGTGACAGTGAGATAATAGTAGCATTATCTGCCCCGTTTAGTCCATGAAACCTCCAATTATGGGCATTAGCATGATATACCGGAGTAGGGGGGGTAAGTCAGAGGGGTCAGAGGGTGAGAGGATGATATAAAATCACGGTGTGGTAAACCGGCCGGGAGATCTCAGATCTACGTATGCCGGCGGTTACGCCCTCCCCTAGGTACAATCAAAACGTCAGGTGACTGACTAGGACACTGATATCTCGAGGCGGGTGAAGGGATATAAAAATAATAAAATCGAAACAATTTTACAAGTTTCTATATTGGGCACTGTAGCAAATTAATTTACATGAAACATTAATCTTAACCTACATGCGATGCAGCAAAGTGGTTACTAATTTAAAAATTACATGAATCCTAATTTAGAGGGAGAGGACAAAATTATAAACAAAGAAAGAAAAAAGACAAAACCCATAAAAAATCTGATCTTACTGCTAAAATGGATGGTGACGAGATTAAATTAACACTTCGGTAGAACCAGGTGGGCGGAGAAAAAGTCTTTAGATCGGGGTAACCTGTTTCGGAGAGTTCGGCAGGTGTCTTCTTCGTGCTGCTTCGTGGTGGGCGGCGGCTTCTGGCGTCGGCGTCGTCCTCTGACTGTGTAGGCTACGTCGGCGGCTTCTGACGTCGGCGTCGTGGCGGTCGGTAGCGAGACGTCGCTTCTTTTGTCACTGGGCGTCGCGGCGGTACACTGTGCGTCGCGGTTTCTGATACGTCGTTTCTGGCGTCGCGATGCCGATTCGGTGGTCGCTACCGTTCGGACTTACTTTCTTGGAGAGTTACCAGGGTATTCGGCCGGACCGATTTTACGGGTCAGGCTAGAGTTCCTGGTTTCTCCACCTTCAGCTTCTAACTTCAACTCATAACTCAACTCTACTCAACTCCTCTCGACTCAACTGCCTTCTTGGCGGCCGGCTTCGCCTTATATTCTCTCCCCGGCGACCCAGGGTGTGGTCGCGGGGAGTCGAGGGGAAGCCTCCAGTTGGTCTTTCGCCGATTGGCTCCTTTGATGTCCGCCCCCGTCGTTCATTCGTCCCTCCAGGTCCCGATTGACGCTATTGGTTACTGAACCCAATGTTGCCTCCGTTCCGCCCCCTATTGTTCTCCCAGTTTGCGGCTAATCTCGATGCTCTTCTGGTATGTAGGCCTAAACACTTTGTTATTTCACGAACGCTTTGTTCACTGTTCATATCCCTATCCCGTCACCAAAAACACATTGCGAAATGAATTAAACTTAAGGATAATATTACAGTACAAATTGGCAAAGGCGGAAAATTGAAAACACAAATTCGCATCAACACTTTACCCAACATTACCCAAAAATAAAACTGCTTACATATACATACTTAATTAAATCGACACGCCAGACATATTTTTATCGAGCAGTTATTTCTACCATTATTGACTAATTACATGGGATTGACGCAGGGTTTCATTAGATCACAGTAAAATTCCTTGAGTATGCATTACAATATTAATCTTATTATTAAGTCGTCGGTTTGATTCTTACAGTAGGCCTCTCAATATTTAACGTTATTTATACATTACATCGTTATAGGTCAATCCTTATCATTAACATTGATTCAACGTTATTTATACATTACATCATTACAGGTCAATCCTTATCATTTACATTTAAAATTTACCACTCCGCATATTCTCTTCCTTTCTTTTTCTTTTTAATTTTTTTTCTTTAACAATGACAACATGTACTTGATACTTAGTTTTATTTTTAAATTTAGCTTAAATAAAACAAGCTATCGTACTTCTTAGTTGGACCAAACATAATTGTCAATATGTGACATAGAGATACAAAACAAAGGGCTAAAATTATACAGACATCGTGGCATTTCTTAGTGAATCAATTAACATAAAAACTTATTTACACGGGATACATGCTTCAAGCGGGTCCCCTAATGTTAATGTTCTGTATACATCTTTGTAATTCCTTTTGGGATTACAAAGTACATGAATTTGCATCAACGCCACTTTCCCGAAAGGAATGCTTACATATACTAACATAATCAAATTCGATAGACACTTTTTTTTTTCCAAGAAATTATGTTAAACCTTATTACTAGAAGAAAAATTAAGAAAACTTGGCGTAAATTAATTAATGTAACATTATTTACGCCTAAATAATGAAAATTCTTACTTCAATATGTAGGCTGGATTGAATGCAAAACGTTTTTTTAGGACTTTCATTATACTAATCATTATCTTATCAAATCAGCTTTCTTCCACCCCTGGTATAAGAATATAGGAAAAGAATAAAAATAGAGAACACTAAAAATTATATAAGCCACATTCCACCCGGCAGACAATTGAAAATTTTCCAAACAAGAATTATTTTGAGCTTTATTATTACTAGATTAAAACAACTATTTTAAAATAGACCGACAAATTATATTGCTTAAACGAGTAATCAAAACAATAATTGCATGTTCACAGATAGGTTATATACCTACAACCTACAAATTTGTATAACAACAGTAAAAAAAAAACACAATATTGGGAGCTTGAATAACTAATGACAAATTAACATTATTCTTAAAAATAATTAAAACTCACAAATTAACATTATTCACTTAGGTGTATGTAATATATGAAAACATAAGACATGAAAGCCTCGATCTAAAGTAATATTAATGTTATTCCACCACGGCATTTACTTATTTGCAATTAATTAAACTATTTTGTTTCAACCCCGTGTGCTAAAATTCATTCTGCAGACAGATTTCAAAAGACTAAAAAGTCGGAATCTTATATCTCTTCAACCGTGTTACAATTTTTCACGAGATAATATTCTATTACGTTATATATTATATATTACATCAATATCAAACATCGTCGGCAATAATACAATCAAGTTTTTTTTCCTTTTGTTACGATCAATACATTTTTTATTATTTGCTACAAGTTAGATTAATTCGGGATGATCTCGTTATTATTTCAAATTGCAATGTCCCGTTCATTTCGGTACTTAACAATAGAATACAGAATAAATGAGGAAACTACATATAAAACGAGTAACATCCACTTGCAGAGGTGGCCTGGGTTATCTAAACTACCATTACCTTACTTAATTTAAACATATCAGTTGCTCATTAATTAGGTACATATTACATTGATATTATGATTCACCACTTTGCCTCAATTTCTAATTCGGCCTCTACCTTCTTAATTGATTGACCCCTGTTATCTTTATTGATAATGACCGCCTGGTCGTGCGTTGCGGGATCTTCGCGCCCTTATATTAATAATTATACGATCCTACATCTCGCGGATCGCGTCGCCATGTGGGGGATCGGTATGTCAGCGCTTTCTAAAACATCTCTATTGTCTGTCGAGGACAATAGTAAGTTTACTGCGACGACTTTCGGAATTATTATCTTGTTTTTCTAAAAAATGTCTTTCCCAAAACAATGGCGACTTCTCTAACAAACGCAGCTTTCTAAACCGTTGTCCCATGTGTTCTCATTTGGCCAAGATGTTCTTTCTATTGTTTAATCGGGGTTAGAGATATACGTCCCGCTGCAAGAAAAGGTTTACCGTTTTTACCCTTCCAAGATGTTACTTAAGAACAAAAGGTTGCGAACGTATTGCCCATCCTAACAAAAGGCCGTGCACTCTTAATGTCTTGGCGATGCCCAACGCCCTCGGCAACCCTAACTTTCTAATTCATTGTTTCATATGTTTTATGGCGGGCTATCCTAAGACGATCGTCCGTCGCAATGTTATTTTTTTGAACAATAGGTCACATATTTCGTCCTCGAACAAAAGATCGAACATGCCGGGGCTGTGACCACATGGCGCGTGATATTCGAAACATGGGCGCTTTGATTTCGGTATTGCCCTAGGACAAAATTAATAACCTGGTTCGCGTCATATTCCGGTACATCAAGCAATATAGGAATATTACATTTATGGATGTGTGCTCGAAAAACTGAGAACTTCACCAACCCACGCCAATGTCCGCCAACCTGCACCAAAACACCCGGTACGCACTGGGCCTACCTCGCATTGCACCAGCCTCAGCCAATGTGTTCCAGGGGCCTTAAGGGGTTTCCATTATTTGCACATTAAAAACTATGATTTGGAGAATGGCAGGTTGCCGCAGAGATGTGACTACAATACAAATATTTGAAATACAGATACAAGATGCAAAATACGTTTTTTCATCTAGTATCTGAAATACTTTTTTGGATGTTCATCTTTTATCTTGTATATAGATACATTATTTTAGGCCCGGTTGTTTCAAATTCGATCAAAGTAAGCGTAGAGTTTAAACTGAAATTTTTAGTACTTTTTTCAAAAACGGGTTGTTTCAAATCGGATTAAGCGAAATCTGTCAGAGAATTCTGAGCGGAAATTTTAGATTAAACTCTCGGTCAGAGTCGCACATGCGCACTGCGCAATGTAATTGACATCTGTCAATAAAATATTTTTTTATTAATTTTTCGACATTTTACATACAAAGTGTCGAAATGTACAATATTATGTAGGGTGACACAGGCTTTTCTGACGATCGACTGATCCTACAGTATATCCTTAACAGGAGAAGTAATTTACTTAGATCTCGAACAATACTTTTTTGTCAGAAGAAATTGATTTTTCCGCAACTCTAAATGAATTTTACTGCAGGGCATTGTCGACAATATTTTTTTTCAAGGTTTCTATTTCACTCGGGTTTTGATAATTTTACATTTATATCCATGAAAGGTGCATAGGTGATTTATCTGGAACACTGCTTCTTGGACTGCGGATAGTGTCAGCCATTACCAGAGCAATGGCTGACCACAGACCACATTTTAGTCAGCCGAAGAGCACTATAAAAATCAGAAATATATTTGTCATTATGTCCAAACAAAATATCAAGTTACGACAAACGGTACTAGGTACCAGATTCGTTAATTGCTATATTGTAGGAGAGCGGGACTATACCCTCAAACCAAATGTACAGCAATTTTTAATGCTACAATGGGCCTGAAGGCCCAATTTTAATTGCGGTCCGACAAGAACACCTAGATTTTAAAGAAATCAGAAAGATGTATTGCGACCTCACCGGGAATCGAACTCGGAATTCTCAGTATGCAGAGCCAGTGACATGGCCACTGGTTTGGTCTTGTGGAACAGATGACCAAAGAAAGGATGGCAAGGAAAATTGTTTGTCGAAAGCAGCAGAAGCAGAGGACGTCCGCGGAATAATAGTAATAAAACAATATATTCGGTGTATGAAATTCTTTTATTTTATTGTATTTTATATACCTACCTATTAACGGGAAAATGAATATTTTAATAAAAAATACAACTTGTAATAAAATTAAGCCAGATCTTTTTTGGCATTATGCCTTTCCAAAACAACTTCGTGAATTTCTTGTCGATTCTTTAGATAGTTGGGTTTTGAAAATATCTAACTGAACCACATATAATTTATTCTGCATATCAGTCGTAGGCTCTGGATTCACTTTTCTTATTACCTGCAAACAAAGAAAAGGTTATAAACAGAAAAACTAAAGAAATACGATACAGATCAAATAAAACCATATTGTTCTTGCAAACAACCGGGCCTAAATAGGTAAGATAACATTTAATTTCGTCAATAACTAACCTTCCTGGCGCTTATCATCGTATTCTCGAATCTACTTCGAAAATCTGTTGGACAGTAGCAACAAAACATTAAATTAGTTGCGTAATGCGGCCCACTAGTCTCCTTTCATCTTCTTGTGGAAATCTTCAGTAAAACAGCACCGTTGATGACATGTTTCGAAACATCTGCTTTGATCTGCTTGCTGTCTGTTGCTGTCAAATGAAATTTAAATTATGTGCTGCCATATGCAAAATTATTTTGGCGTGCATTTGTCTATGATTTTTATTTTACACAATTGCAACACCCCTAATCCGATTTTAAAAGATTTTTAATTTGAAACACCTCAATTCTTCGAGATTTCGCGTGACCTTGAGGTTAAGCTCAGTTTAAGCCAGTATTTCCGCTTACTTTGATCGAACTTGAAACAACCGGGCCTTAGTATCTTAGTATTTTGTTAATACTAAGATTGCTAAGATACTTTTTTCTAATGATGTACCTATAATGAGACCTCATCGAAGAAAAATGAGTGATAAAATGTTTGAAGAACTCGTTTTGCTTAAGTCTCAATTAAAACCTTTAAAATATAATATTTTATCTTGACACATTTGCGCGATCAACGCGATTTATTCGTAAATAATTCACGTAAAAAATTGAACCTACATTCAATAAAATGTGTTGTCTTACAAAAGAATTTTATCTTTAAAAAGTATTTAGAAGATATGTATTTAGAATCTAGTATTTCAAATACCATTCCAGAAAGTTATTTGTATTTGGTTTCTGAAATAATTGATTTAAAATTATTTTGCATTTTGTATTCCAGATATTTTGTATAAGAGTGATATAACTGCGGTTAAATTGTGCCGGTCCGTATCGCACCGTTCTCGGAATTCCGTCCATGAGTTCGACCATTTTTTTTGAACCGGCGAGAACAGATGCGGCCACACGCCGCATTCCTTGTTTTGCCGGGTTATTTGATAATTACGTTTTGATAATATCGTTATTTTAGAATAAGATTTGATATAGTGTAAATATTATTTTGTAACTAGTATTATATAATAATAACGCAAGCAGTAAGACCGAACATTGCCTACTGTATATTTGGTATACGAAATTTGCGCGCCAATTTCGCATGTCCCGAATTCAGAGCAGGAGAGGGGAAGAAGAGTGCGCGGGGAGCGGCTCCAGGGGGGGCGATGTGCCTCGGCGCGAGTTTTTGTTCGTCGCAATCCCCGGTCGAGTGTGGGTCGGCCCTTCTTTCGGGGGCGAATCTCCCGCCCCAGGATGCCACCTGTTTTGTGTGGCCGCGACATTTCCCGCATCCATCGCGAAGCCCTTGGCAGCAGAGGAAGAAGTCGAGGAAGCGACGGTCGCCGAGCCCGGCGGCGGCCGGTTCCCACAGCGATGCCTCCCGATGACGCGGATGCAGCGGCGCGGCCGTGGCAGAACGGCGCGCGCAGCCTGGAACGAGAACCGCGGCCCAGCCGACCGCAGAATCCGCGGGGCCAGCGGCGGGCAGGCGGGCAACGACGATGGTGTTTTTATTTGTGAACAATGGTTTTTCGTAGTGATAAGTGTAATAAGAACACGATAAACTTTGTGGATGCGAGCTAGGCTAGGATTGGTTTTAGGTTAGTGATATTTTTTCTAGTTGATAAGTCTTAAATAAGAATTGTGTCTAGTTGAAAATAAATTGTGTAAATATTTAAATATTGGTGGTTGGTGTTTTAAATTTCCCGCTCCCCTCCCTTGGCAAAGGCATTTTAATTTTGATGTAGAGAGGACGCGGAGCGCCTCGCGGCGATCAATCGTAGCAGATTGATACGCGTTCATATCAAGGTCATATGCGTATATGCGACCGCGACCTACGTGTGATGTTCCACATCGCGTATTTTTTTTTAGAAATTAACTTTTATTGTAAATATTTAATAATTAAATTTTAAATTTCGCGCGGCATCGAAGTTATCATCCTGCACCACAAGAGATTGATAGGGGTGCCAGCGTGGGGGTGCAGGGAGGCTTCCCCCCTCCCTCGCGTACACAGTAGATTGGGGCTGTGGGTCCAAGCACCGGTCTTGTCCAGTTTCGACCGCGGTGAGAGAAGCAGCTTGCGTTGCCCGGGCCTCTGCCCGTGGCAGCCCCGTCGGCGGCGGGCGCTCAAGCCGCCAACGCGGGTTGGCGCCATCTGTCGCTTGAGGAGATGCAGTGCCTCGGACCACCCAGGCGATGGCCGCTTCACCACGGCGGGCTCCTGAGGAAGGCCTGGCGTCTTCCTGCAGCTCAGCCCCAGCGGCGACCGGGGGGACCGACGCCACGTGCTTCCGTGACCTAGACCACGTGCGCCCCCCGCGAGTTTCCGAGACTCCGGCCAGAACCCGCGACCGGACGCGCCAAGCGTGGACCACGTACGCTCCCCATGCGGCTTGCTACCCGCGGCATCCAGATTGCGGCCACGAGAGCCTCCAGTAGTGAAATGTGTTTTTTTCGTGATGTTTTAGAACTGAATGTGACAGGGACACGATAAACTTATGTGAAGATCGGACTGCTCGCGTGTAGGTTACGGGTAATTCTTAAGTTAGTGTTTAGCCTTTTAGTTGAGTAGAATTGTACTTTATTTTATTAAACGTGTAAATATTTAAATATACGTGTTGTGTTTTGAAACTCCCGCTACTTTCCTTGACATTCCATTGATAAGGTCGCTTTGCACATTGCGTCGCATAATCTGTGCCTCACGCGGATTATTTGAACCTTTAAATATCCCTATCAGGTATCTTGTACATCACTGCAGGTTGGTCATATTTTAAAAGTCCTACCTATCGAATAATTAATAAAACACTTTCTTTTATACCACTGCATAAAAATGAAATATCAAAAATTATGAAAGAATTGGATCCCGCCAAGGGCGCAGGACCTGATGGTATTCCTCCACTTCTTATAAAAAATTGTGCTCACCTTCTTCTAGATCCTATCTATATCATTTTTAGCAAATCTTTAAAAGAAGGAAAGTTCCCCGACTTATGGAAGGTAGCTCAAATCACACCAATATTTAAGACAGGAAATAAAAGTGACGTTAGTAACTATAGACCTATAAGTAAACTATCTTGTTTTTTTTTTTTTTTTTATTTTTTTTTTTTTTTTTAGTTTTTTTTTATTTATTACATAATATGTACATTACAAACTTTATGTTTAATGCATACATATTATGAATTTATACACATATATATACATACATACACATATACATACATATATACATAGCCATATACATATTGTATATTAAAATAACAATTTATTATTAACTAATTAAAAGTGACCTGTACAATCTGGACAGAGGTGTAGGAGAATCCTGCTTCGGAAAACCCTCTCAGACACATGGAATATATCAATATCCAAAGCGATTTTATTCAGCATAGCTGTAGCTTTTCCAACAGGCATAACCATCGGCAGGTTGGTCCTGTATATTGGAATGTGAAACAATCTATGCTGACGATGTCTAAGGTAATTATCAGGAACATACAAACCAATGCTCCGCATAATTTCAGTATTGTCGATCGTACCGCGCAACAATCGATAAAAATGTGTAATCAAATACACATTCCTTCTAGTCTCTAAACTATTGTAGCCAATAGTTTAGAGACTAGAAGGACTAGAAGACTTTTGGAAAGATATTCGAGATTTTTTGATATAGATACATATTCGTCCACTTTCGTCAGACACTTTGCATTAATCAACATGGCTTTGTTCCAAAAAAATCCACAACTACCAACCCGCTTGAGTTTGTGAGTCAGATTTGCAAATCGTTTGATTCGAGATCTCAAGTGGATGTAATATATACAGATTTCAGCAAGGCGTTTGACAAGGTGAATCATCGTATACTTTTGACAAAACTTCATGCTACAGGAATCCACGGCAACTTATTGAGATGGATAGAATCTTACATTTATCATCGAACTCAAGTGGTGACTGTAAATGAATATGATTCATCTCCGGTTTCTATCACCTCAGGAGTTCCTCAAGGTTCTCACCTTGGTCCCTTGTTCTTTCTTATCTTCATAAATGACTTGTCAAATATATTAAGAAATAAGTGTCTATTATATGCCGATGATTTAAAAATTTATTCCACCATTCGTAGCCTGGAAGATAGTCATCTCCTACAAAGAGACCTGGACGAACTATCAAATTGGTGTAAAGCAAATAATATGTCACTTAATGCTAAGAAATGTTAATGTATTAGTTTCACTAAAAATATTTTAAAAAAATAGAATTTGTTTATAAACTGGATGACGTTCCACTAGCTAAAGTCGATTCAATAAGGGATCTGGGCGTCATACTAGATTCTAAACTCACTTTTAGAAACCACTTTGATTATATCACAAACAAGGCATATACTATGTTGGGATTTATCACCAGAATTACTCAAAACTCAAAAAATCCTCAAAGTCTAAAAATACTCTATTCATCACTAGTACGAAGTATATTGGAATATTCGTTAGTTATTTGGTCACCTTATTACACAACACATATTACGAGAATCGAAAGAGTGCAGAAAAAGTTTCTACGTATTTTGTCATACAAAGCTGGTCAACACAACAACCTTCACAGCTACGAAGATCGACTTGCCTTTTTTAAGATGCACAAACTTGAGTCCCGACGGAAAATATCCGATCTCGTTGTGCTACACAAGATTCTCAGCGGAGCTATTGATTCTCTCTCTCTATCTGATATAAACTTGCATGTTAAATCCCGTATAAGAAACTCGGAGTTCTTCAGAATAAGTCAGCACACTAATAATGTCGGTTACTTTTCTCCCATTACAAGGTTGTGTCGCACATATAATTTGTATTGTGCTGACCCTAACATTGATGCTGATATTCTTGCAGACACCTTATCTTCGTTCAAAAACTCACTAATACACAACATCCATTTTCTAAACGATGACATGAACCTATAGATCCATTAAATCAATCATTCATTAAATACTAATCGCACTACACTCAAACACAAAATATATAATATACATAAATGTAAATGTAAAATATAATTAATTGCAAAAATACATGTTACTAGAGCGTGCCGAAGACACTTGTAATTGGGATAATGGGCATAGTCTTCACTATAATGTTTATTATCTGAGTATCATGTACCTATTATCCTGTTAGTGTCTTTAATAAATAAAAATAAATAAAAAATAATAAAAATATTATTCGTCTATGCCCTGCTCGTGTGGTCTATGGTCGACAGTCAACTGACAATCGCCATTTGCTAATTGCGTCAGGCGCTCGCTATAGAAACATGAATCGTGCTGATCAAGATGTTCCTACCGTCAAACCCGAGCCAAGTTCTGCAACCGGGAGTAGCGATGAAGAAGCACGCGGTGGAGCGATCTACACGGATATAGACGTTTGGCTCCCCGACATCAAGCAGGAGTGCTTGGAGTACTCCAAGAAGGCCGACCAGCAGGCCGGTAAGGACTTGGTTCATTCTTGATTAATTCTCAGTGATGTGAAATGCGCGGACCCTATATGACCGTTAAAGAATGATGAAAAGAAAGTGAAGCATGTTTGTTCGGGACAATTGAAGAATATGGGATCCATAGGTGATCTTTTCGAGAGTAAGTATCCTCGATATAGTTGAGTGCCCTGATTTAAAAGAATAATAGAATAATAATTGAGTACAATCACTATATTATCTAACGGGCCTTGTACATGTTGGGCCAACCTCAGCATAGCGCCAGCGTCGGTGAACCTCGCCCAACGGCCAGCGGGGTTCACAAATTAATGCACGACTCATTGCTGCCTGGCGAAGCGCTTGAAATGGACGTAATCGCTGCCGAGGCAATATATTTGTTCCAAGATTCCAGTTCTCTCACTCAATTAACCAAATACAAGTTGAACAGCCACTCAGACATTGCGCGACCCTGTTTGGACACCTTTTGTACACCACACTTATTTCCTTCACTTGGTTTTCATTAAGTGTCACGTTAGGTATATCTCTTGTTTTCTCCTCGCTTTCATACGTTTCCTAAAAAGATCATCCGTCTATCTTTTATTTTGTCCTCACTCTTTAACATTTCTCCATTCATTAACTTAATAGCTACCATCCTACTGCTTTTCGCGCTACATCCTTCAAAAAATTCCGGGAAATATTATCGGAAATTAATGCTCCACCTTTAGTCATTATATCTGCTCTCAAACAGTCTTAAAGAATGGACTCTTCTCCAAAAATTGAAAAATGAGTGTTTGCATTTTCATATTTTCACATCTGTCTCTTTTTTCAGCCATTCTTTCCTTTTCATCAAATTAGATAAGACTCTTCTCTTAAAAGCATTGTACAAATATTTCACTTATGTGTTTTCATTTCCCCACTCACTATTAAAAGGTTGAGCGACGATTTTCTCTTCGCTAAAAGATACTAAATTTTATTTGATTTTTGAAATCAGCACACTCATCTATTACCATGGAACAAACCTCGAAAAGAACTGGATCCCAACCTTACAGTACAATTAACAAAAAATATTTACATTGCAGATCTCTTGAAAATACGACATTCTTTTTCGGAAAATCCAACTGTATCATCGACTACCCCAGGAAAGCAGCCAAGATTGAAGACCGTTTCCGACGCTGCAAAATTCTCAAGACGGTACACGCTTACCCCCGGTGGTAAGAAGGTGTTTTCATGTTCTCGGTGCCCGGACGCAAGCAAGCAGAAAGCCGCCTTAAAAATTCACGAGCTCTCAAATACTGCAAAGAAAATATTTTTATGTTCACATTGCAATTATTCATGCATTCAGAAATCATATTTAGTAAGACATATGCGTATACACTCTGAAAAAAAATTGTTTTCATGTTCACAGTGCAATTACTCATGTATTCAGAAACCATATTTAATAAGACATATGCTTAGGCACTCTGAAAAAAAACCATTTTCATGTTCACAGTGCAATTATTCGTGTAATTGGAAACCACTCTTAAAAAGACACTTGCTTACGCATAATTCAGAGAAACTTTTTTCATGTTCACAGTGCAGTTATTCGTGTAATCGGAAATCATATTTACAAAGACATTTACTTACGCACACTAGCGAAAAACTATTTTCATGTTCACAGTGCAGTTATTCGTGTAATCAGAAATCAAGCCTAAAAATACACGTGTTTACGCATACGGGAGGAAAACCGTTTTCATGTTCACAATGCAGTTATTCGTGTAATAAGAAATCATGTCTAAAAACACACTTGCTTACGCACACGGGAGAAAAACCGTTTTCATGTTCACAATGCAGTTATTCATGTTATAGGAAATCAAGCTTAAAAATTCATTTGATTACGCACACTAACGAAAAACTATTTTCATGTTCACAGTGCAATTATTCCTGTAATTTTAAAACAAATTTACAAAGACATTTGCTTACGCACACTGCGGAAAAACGATTTTCATGTTCACAATGCAGTTATTCATGTAATAGGAAATCAAGCTTAGAAATGCATTTGGTTACGCACACTAGCGAAAAACTATTTTCATGTTCACAGTGCAGTTATTCGTGTAATCAGAAATCGAGCCGAAAAATACACTTGCTTACGCATAATGCAGAGAAACTTTTTTCATGTTCACAGTGCAGTTATTCGTGTAATCTTAAATCAAATTTGCATAGACATGTGCTTACGCACACGAAATGAATAATTATAGTCCTCATTTCACTTGTAACAAATATCGCTAAAATTATTGAATAAATAGTGAAAAAACAAATCACTGCATATTTAGACCAAAATAATATTCTAAGTGAAAACCAATTTGGTTTTAGGGCCAAATTAGGTACACATGATGCGATTGCTAAACTAATTACATTAATCATGTCGTCACTGGACTCAAATAAAAAATGTATCGGGATATTTACAGACTTACGGAAAGCCTTCGATAGTATTTCGCATAACACATTAACAGTGGATAAACTCGCACAAATCGGTATAAGTGGAAGTGTACACTCTTGGATGAGGTTGTGGCGGAATCGACGCCCGAGCGACACCTGGCGACCGCGGGCGCTGGCGCCGTCCAGGCCGAGCGGAAGAGCGACGAAACGTTTCCTAACCCGGCCGTCCGCTTGCACGCACCTTGAACCGTGTAATCTCATATCGGGAGTGCGAATTGTCCCAAACCTAGGATAGCGCCGCGCGTCCCGATACACTACTAACCCGATTTAGACCCGCGTAATTTAGAGTCTAAAAACTAACACCGCACATGAGAATAACTTGTATCGTTTATGAATAAATCTATTGTCAATGGTTTCACAAACACAAGTGTCTCATTTCTTAGATCGAGGTTGTTCCCCGCATCGACCCAGCATTTCGAGTAAGGCTGATTACAACTGTAAGTACAAATGCGATATATACACAGAAACCGCTAGACTCAGTTTCCACTGCAGGACGAATGTAAGCCTTGTGGGTGTGAGAGGGACCGCTCACGCGGTTGTAGGATTCATCTCCCGCTCAGATCCACAAGGTCATATATATCTAATAGAAGTATGTCAATATAAATAATGTGCTTAGTGATCCGGAAACTCTCACAAACGGTATACTACAGGGAACTATATTAGAACCAATGCTATTTGTTTGGGGCAAGCAGAAGTATTTCGCATAACATACTTATGGATAATGCTGGGATGAGAATGCTGGGAGAGAAACTTACCGCTCTCATCCGTATCGCGATCTTATCCAGGCGCCTCCAGTACCTTCGTTTCTTGCCGGAGTGGACTGTATTCTTCTTCTTTCATTTCATCACAGACACAGAAATTGTAAAAGTTACGAAAAAATACGAGTTACAAACTCAAAACCAAACTCCGCCGTGCTGGCGTAAAAAGGGCTCACCACCGTTTCAGCGCGCGTGCTGTTGACTAGTCATTCCGCGAGAGCGGTGGGAGTAGGGTGAGGAGGGGAAAAGAGTGAGGTACATAGAAATTATTCCGTGGACACTTGCATTGGTACGAAACACTATTCATAACCAATTGTGTTTGCTGCACAGCAAACACAATTGGCCGCGCAGCGGCTATCGCTGGCCGCGGAGCGGCCATCATTGGCTGCGAAGCGGCCACAATAGCAGCCCGCAGGGCCTAGCAGTAACCAATCGGCGAAGCCGATGGCTTTCCTGCTAGTCTATATTCAATACGGAATAATAGATTGGGGGGGGCTCTTATAAAAGTAACTTAGAGAATCTTAAAACAACTCAAAAATTAATTATCAAAGTAATATTAAAAAAAACATAGAACCTTCCCTACAGATTTACTTTTTAAATAAATTAATGTTCCAACATTAGACAGATTATACAAAAACACCTCAATTTTACAAATACATAAAGAAACATTCCCTCAACAAAATATAAATACACCACAAACTCGTAATACCCCATAGTCATCACATAAAACCAATAGAATATACATTATTAAAACAAAAAATTGTTAAAATTATAAAAAATAACGATACTCCGAAATAATTAGTATACTTAAGTCACTAATATTTATCTTATGATGTTTGTATTTCTCTACACTGTTCCATTATTAACTTATACATACTTATTCATTCATGCTCTTATTCATGTAATTATCGAGATGGAGATCTCGAAGAGCCCCATTGTCTCAACTTGGCGTGCGGCGAATTTTGAACTAAAACCCGCCCCGCCCGCACCCGGCGGTAACCCCTCGCCTTGTCATTCAGTTCATTCTCGTCTTTGAGTGCGAGCTGTGTCATCTTGATTACCAATATACACTGAATTATTTTGTCCAAAACATCCTTAACAGTCCGGGATGGTGCAAGAACAATTGCCAATTAAGTATTAAAGTTTTGCGAAGCTGAAAAAGCGAATAATGGACCGATATTACCGTCTGACAGTTTGACAGACAGAACGGCCGCCATTACTGTATGGTTTCTTTAATGCTGCCCGACCAAATTTCTGTATTTAATACGACACCGGTCACCGGACATTCTGTGCTTTATGTATTGTGTAATAAATTTACACCGTGACAACTTCTGTTACGCGACAGCGACGCCCTCCCTCGCACGCCTAGTTATAGTGGTACGTCTATACCTCGGTCCTGTCGGAACGAGCCGCATCCCGTGACAATATTGTCAATTACCGATTAATTTATTATTCAATGTACAAAGTCACTTAATACCATTAAAAGTAACGCTTTTCTTTATATTACTCTATTTCGTAATTTATCTCGTAAATAAACACTTTATTATACATAACAACATTCCATCCAGTTTTCACCTGTATTAATCGCTCCGGTTTATTCCGCTACTTAAGTAAGATTATTCGCCTGAGTTATCGCTCCGAATGGCCATCCTTACCGTCGCGGCCTGGGGCCGACTTCGTTTTGTTTTCGCTATCAAAAGCGACTCAACAACCACAACTTATTTATACCTGAAAATGCTGGTACTTGGTACTTTATGGGTTTTAATAGTGTTTAGGAGAAAATTCTCGTGTTTCCCGAATGTTACAGACGCCTCCCGAAGATTGTAGTTCACGCTACGCTGTTCTCGATTTTGCGATAGTGTGACAGATATGTCACACTATCGCAAAATCGCAAAATGTTGTTACAATATATTAAAAGCAATATACATTATATTATGTTAAAAATAAAAATTAAATACGGAGTGCCGGTAAACAAAGTGTGTACAAGTGTCAGTATGTACATGTACACTGTACATACAACCCGTGCGAGTGTATATCGAGGTTAGAAAGCCAAAAAGGCGTTAGTGATTATTTCGGACTTTACAGGAGAACAGAATAATGTTCAATCAATCTGATTTTGTCAATATTTCTTTCATTATTATACGCTTTCTATATGTATTTTGGATAAACAAATATGGAAAATGTTTAATAATAAAAGAAACATTTACCAAATCACATTGACAGACCTATCTTTTGTTCTCCTGTAAAGTTCGAAATAATCACTTACGCCCTTTTGGCTTTCCACCTTCGATATATTATTTATGGACTCTGCAACAGTAATTTTACACGTACATCACTCATAAAATCAACATGTTTGTTTTGACAGAAGATATTTTGAAAATTTTTCCAATCTTATTATGCCGTATAAATTCCTAGATTATAATAACAAGCCAGAAATGGAAAGGGTAAGTAAAATTGATCAATAGATGGAGAATTTTTCAAATAGGTATACTAATGAGTGTATTACAAGATAATTTGAGAACTATATATCTACACACATGTATGAGGCACACTCCTCGGGCCGGCGCTTGGAAGGAATCCTGGTTGGCACCGGTATCCTCCTTCATCAGGGCCGGCTGCAATCTTCTCAATGCGCGGCTGGCAGCTGCAAGCCGGGCACGTAGAGTCCACCACGCAAGCACCACGATAGGGTGTGCAACGGGCAGCCTCCCAGCAAGCTTGATGATACCACTCCTCACCAGGATCGGAAAATGAAGAGGGTTTTTCGAAAGGCGTCCGGACTTTTTGGAAGTTCCTTCGCGGCAGTCGGGGTTGGGGTTGCATTTGTTCCCATCTGCTATCTGATTGGTCGGCCGTAAGAGTGCCGATGTCGCCAGCGAAGTTTTCAGCCCCTACGTCATTATTATTTTTTTTTTTTTGCATTACAGATCTCTCCATTTACAACGCAAGTATATCTTGGAGCACCTAAATGGAGGCGATCCGCTGCTTGATGCATTCAATGCTATCATTAAATACATCGACATGATCGCTCAGTTCATTTAGGAGTTGCACACTACGCGTTATGGTGTGCTTATTCATTATATCCGTTCTGCATTTAGGGACATGAAATAGTGCGTGACCTCGATTTCGCAAATAATTGTTTGGTACAAACAGGGCAAAATTCTCTAGCAGGTTCGGGGCATCAATTTTATTTCTTAAAATTTTAACCCCCAACATGACTAAGCCCTCCTGTATGCGACTCGAGGCTGCGGTAGTTGCATTCCCTCAGCAGTACTTCATGGTGCATGAATGTAGGATATTCTCCTGTTCTGCGCGTGTATAAATAGCGCAAGAATTTCTTTTGAATCTGCTCAATCATATCGATATATTTCCTTTGGTGTGGGCTCCACACTGCCATTCCATATTCCAATTTTGAACGAATGATGAAATTGTACATTTGCTCGATGCACTTCTCATTCGAAAATCCTTGTGATATATGTGTTACGAAACCTAAAAGCTTATAACACATTGCAACTAGTTGGTTTATGTGACTTGAGAAAGTCAGTCTGGCATCAAAGACAATACCGAGATCCTTGATCTCAGCAACGCGAGAAATTTTTTCTTCTTTAATCGTATAATCAAACTTTATCGGTGTTACTGAACGGCTATAAGTAAGACATGCACACTCTTTTATATTAAAATGCAGATTGTTCTCCTCAGTCCGGTCCACTAACGCATCTAAGTCTTTTTTTAAATTAATACATTCACGCATACTCGTAATCTTAGCATAAATTTTCAGGTCATCCGCAAAGAGCACACGTTTCCCTGTTTTTATCCTGTCTTGTATATCATCTATCATAATCAAGAACAGTAAGGGACCGAGGGTTAATACTTGCGTAATTCCTGAGTGTGCTGGGAAAACTGTTGAACATTTGTCTTCTATAGATACATATTGGAATCTGTCCTTCAAGTAAGATGCGAAGAATTTTAATAAATTGTGGTCAAATCCGTAATGATGTATCTTTCTTAAAAATATATCGTGATCAAAATCTACGATCTAAAATCGGGATCTACTTCCAAATATTCATTACCTACTAGTATTTTGCACGTAGTCTTACTTTGAAAAAAATCATTTTACTATATAAGACAATTTACTCTTATTTCGGACAATGTCTAAAAAAATATTGGCATTTTATTTCAAATAGCAAATATAAAGAAATACTATATTCTTTTAAAACATAATCCGCAAAAATATAGTAAATTGGATAGTTCAATAAAGTAAAATGAAAATTTAATTTTCGTTTTACTCATAGTGTATGTAGGGACCGTCGATATACGCTTGTAAACGGTTTCCTTTATTTACACATTGAATACATAATACGTTTGGAGCATAGACGTACTATAAATATAGACTAGTTACCAACTGCATATCTGCTACACAGATCGTCAACACGAATTACTGTGAACATAGACGCACGTTGCGAGAGTTGTCCAAAATATATAATGTCCGCGCGATATATTTATAAAATATTATTGCAATACACAACCCTGTTTATATTTGTATCTCTTTTACACGTATGCTGCACTATAAGAAAGAAAGAGAAAATATAATAGAATAAATACTGCAATTCGCTACTAACTTCATATGCATTCGTTGTTAAAAATTATATTTTATTATCCTTTCTTATACGTGGTTATGAAAATACTTTCCATCTCTTTCTTACTGATACATTTAGTACGCAATAGAAAACAGCAGAGACTAGATGTCTCAGATTTGTTTTTTAGTGACTAGTCTATGTTTATAGTACGTCTATGATTTGGAGAGTGGCAGGAGGATCACGTTTTAAAAGTCCTACCTATGTAATAATAATTCGTCTATGCCCCGCTCTGTCTATGGTCGGCAGTCATCTGACAATCGCCGTCTGCTAACCGCGTCAGACTAGCTGTAGGACCATGAACAGTGCTGTCCGAGATGTTCCTGTCGTCAAGCCCGAGCCAGGGTCTGTAGCCGAGAGCGGCGATGAAGAAGCGGGCGATGAAGCGTCATACACGGATATAGACGTTTGGCTTCCCGACATCAAGCAGGAGTGCTTGGAGTACTCCAGAAAGGTCGACCAGTACGCCGGTGAGGACTTCATTGTTGATTAATTCTCAGTGATGTGAAATGGGAGCATCTTATGTGACCATTAAAGATGGAAATGGGGCATATTTGTTCGGGATAATTGTAGAATATGGGATCCATGGCCGTTCTTTTCGAGAGCACATATCCTCGATAAAGTTGAGTGCCCTGATTTAAAAAAAATAGAATTGATTGCCAATAAAGTATGTAAAAAGATATTATAAAAGTATCGCCGGCTATACATTGGCACCAACAGTGTTCGTGCAATATGTGGATAGACAAAATAGCGACATTGGAACCCATTCGTCTTTTCGGTTTTTCGACGAAACATCAAGAGTTGGGGCTATTGTCAATGTGCCGGCCACTCATTCGCCGGTTTACTTAACCATTAATTAACTTAGATTTTGTATGGAGTTAATATGAGGGAAACTATTTTTTTTAAAATTTAATTACATACAGCATTAATACATTTTTTTCTAGTCTATTTTAAGCATATTGATACATAAATTTATTATATTGTTTATAATATCGTCGCTGTATATATAACTAAGCCTATGTGCCGTTTAATACATTCTTAGATGAATGAATCAATTTGTTAATTTTTCATACAAATAATAGAGATATACTAAAAATAACATTGCCGTTCATCTGGCAAGTCTGCCTAGTAATTATTTAGAATATTTTTCTATTAATCTAGTCTGTGCAATTATTTTTTAAAATAGTTTCATTCGTTTATCTCAGAATGTACTAAAAGGGCACTAGGCTTAATTATACATACAGCGACGATATATTATATATTTATGTTTGTTGTCTTGTTGACTTAAATGTTTGGGCGCTGTACCATAAACCAGAGCCAGCGTTCAGGCCAATTTGTGAAGGCGACGCAACACCAAACATCTATGCAAACCATAAACAGAAATTATTATAGGTTGTAATGAATTAATAAATTCATTCGTTTTGCTTAAGCAATGTATCATAGAAAATCACTTATGCATTATAAAAAAAATCCTAAAACTCATCCGAATCATCGAATTGTATTAATAATACTTAGTTATCTAACTGTATCATAACTAAGTACCCTAAACTATTTAAACCAAACTAAGGTTAAGTTAGTACCAATCCTAACCTAACCTAACCCAATCCAAAAATTCATTTTTCAAACTCATCATCATGCGTATACCTAGGAATCAATGAATTGTTCAAATTAACCTAATGTGTTCTTCTCCGACCGAACCTAAAACATCTTAATTAATAATTTGATGAGTAGTTATGTATTCGGCAATACAACAATAAGGTATCAAAAACTTTTAACTCGTCAAAGAATGATGGAACGCTTGATAATACACTTTTTTTTTAAATTAGTAAGACTATCGAATACCAAGCCATTTGCAAGAATCCAAGAACTTCCCGTATTCATTATGTTTCTCTCTTATCTACAGTTTGCGTACAGTCCATCAAACTTATCTGGAGAATGGGGGAGGGCGCCCCAATCGATACAGTGTTGCCCATAGTTTAAAAATTGTTTATTTTTGGGAATTTTTTCCAGTTAGTTTTTTCTCAATCAAGTTTTTAAGCAGTATACGATGCGAGACAAAAACATAAAATGCAAACCTGCAAAATGCACCATACCTACATATAAATTTATCTAAATTTACATATTGAGAGTTGCAAAATGGCGTTGATTTAAAAAAATCAAAGAAAAATATAATTTCCAGCTGAAAAAACACAAACAATAATAATTATTCAGTTTCATACCTAGGGATCGTGATCTCCACCTTTACTCAGTAACACGTAAGGATAACAATCGTGTTAGGCCCTTTTGTATCAACTTTGTTTATAGTAATCTTTCATTCAACGCATAGTATTTTCTTTTTCCACCAAACAACCCGATTCTTAAAAATGTATGCTTTAAAAAACTATTACTATAAACCAATTTTATGCAACCGTTCCTTAGTGTGCGTACTGCGTTGCCGTGTCCAAAAACAAGAGATACATTAAAAATATATTAAATTTTAGTACTATAGTTTCGGATAATTCTCACTTTACACTTCTATACCTATAAAACTCAATGTCTGTCTGTCTGTCTGTTCTCTATACAAATCCACACCGTTTGTCCGATTCGATTCAAATTTTGCATACTTATGCTTTGGGATCCGGCGGGTAACATAGGCAACATTTCCCCCCTATTCCCCTCCCCATGACATATTTTCTATGTAAATCTGTACCGTTTGACCGATCGGACTCAAAATTTGGAAACTTATTCTTTAGGACTCAGCGGGTAACATAGGCGATATTTCCCCCCTATTCTCATAGCCCTCCCCCTGACATATTTTTCATGCAAATCTGTACCGTTTGACCGATCGAACTCAAAATTTGGAAACTTATTCTTTAGGACCTGGTGGTGACATTTCCCCCCTATTCTTTCACCCTTTCCCCTCCCCCTGATATATTTTCGATGCAAATCTATACCGTTCGAATCGAAGCTTTGTTTACCCTCACTAATTTATTTTAAACTTAATCCTTAACCCGTGCAACGCCGGGTATAACAGCTAGTATTATAATATTTATCTTCATACATTTTCCATTGTTATGTGCCATTTACATTCTTGTTTGAACATATCGATTCTGCTCAACATTTCCCCCCTATTCTTTTACCCCTTCCCCTCCCCATTACATATTTTCGATGCAAATTTGTACCGTTTGACTGATTGAACTCAAAATGTGGAAACTTATTCTTAAGGACTCGGCGGGTAACATAGGCAACATTCCCCCTATTCTAATACCCCTTCTCCTCCCCCTGACATATTTTCGATGCAAATCTGTACAGTTTGATCGATCGAACTCAAAATTTGGAAACTTATTCTTTAGGTCTCGGCCGGTAATATGTGCGACATTTCTTTCCTATTCTTTTAACCCTTCCCCTCCCCTGATATATTTTTGATGCAAATCTGTAACGTTTGACCAATCGGACACAAAATTTGGAAACTTATTCTTTAGGACCCGGTGGTTAATATATGCGACATTTCCCCCAATTATTTTACCCCTTCCTTTTCCCCTGATATATTTTCAATGCAAATCTGAACAGTCCATATGGCGGACGACTAGACGTTAGTTCTAAATTTAACCGTTCTCCAGATGAGTTGGACGGACTATAAAGTGGTGTGAACCATAGATCAAATGTCAACGTATCAAATGTCAAAATGTATGATGAAAATTTGGAAAATAAAAGTCTAATAACTTTTTAAATACTTAAAGCCATCACGCCGCTTCCCCGCGGGGATTATTTCATTCGCTCAACATGCCCAAACCACCTTAGCGTCCATCATTTTTGACTTGTTAACATTCATAATTCATAATAAGGTCACATTCCTTGCATACATAATATATCCTGCGTACTAGACTCTGTAAGTCTGGTTTGCTATTTGTCATTAATACTGCATCATACACGTATAGTAAACAGCATAAATTGATTCGCTGATTTTCGCTCCTATATTCAAGCAATCCTGTGCTTAAAAGTGTTCTTAAGTTTTTATTTTTCTTTCTGGCCGTCGTTTCGGATCCCATTGCAGAGTCCGTCATCAGGGTTGATGTGTTAATACAACACGTTTTCATGTTCAGTCTTATGTCATTCTTTTCGTGGAAACACGGCGCAATATCCCCAAAAATTTCCAATTCTTTCACACAATTACCATGGAATAAACCTGGAAGAGAACTGGATTCAATTATATAATATATATAACAATCATACAATTAACAAACAATATTACATTGCAGGTTACTGGTCAGCACAAGATTCTTTTCCGGAAAATACAACTGTGTCTTCACCTGCCCCAGAAAAGCAGTCAAGATTAGAGACCGTTTCCAGCACTAAAAAACTTTTAAGAAGGTGCACGTTTACCTGCGGTGGTAAGAAGGTGTTTTCATGTTCTCAGTGCCCGTACACAAACAAGCAGAAAGCTAATTTAAAAATTCACGAGCTCTCACATACTGCAGTGAAACTATTTTCATGTTCACAGTGCAATTATTCATGTAATTGGAAAGCAAACTTAAGAAAACATTTGCTTACGCACACTGGGGAAAAACCTTTTTCATGTTCACAGTGCAGTTATTCATGTAATCATAAGTCAAACTTAAGAACACATTTGCTAACGCACACTAGCGAAAAACGATTTTCATGTTCACAGTGCAATTATTCGTGTAATTGGAAATCAAGTTTACAAATACATGTGCTTACGCACACTGGGGAAAAACTATTTTCATGTTCACAGTGCAATTATTCGTGTAATCAGAAATCACATTTACAAAGACATTTGCGTACGCACACTAGCGAAAAACTATTTTCATGTTCACAATGCAGTTATTCGTGTAATCAGAATGTACAATTACAAATACATTTGCGTATGCACATTAGAGAAAAACTATTTTCATGTTCACAGTGCAATTATTCATGTAATCAGAAGTCAAACTTAAGAACACATTTGCTAACGCACACTAGCAAAAAACTATTTTCATGTTCACAGTGCAATTTTTCAGGTAAATGGAAACATAACCTACGAAAACATTTGCTTACGCACACTAGCGAAAAACTATTTTCATGTTCACAATGCAGCTATTCGTGTAATCAGAAATCAAGTTTACAAATACATTTGCTTACGCACACTGGGGAAAAACTCTTTTCATGTTCACAGTGCAATTATTCGTGTAATCGGAAATCACATTTACAAAGACATTTGCTTACGCACACTAGCAAAAAACTATTTTCATGTTCACAATGCAGTTATTCGTGTAATCAGAATGTACAATTACAAATACATTTGCTTACGCACACTGGGGAAAACCTATTTTCATGTTCACAGTGCAATTATTCATGCAATCGGAAATCAAGCTTAAAAATACATTTGCTTGCGCACATTAGCCAAAAACTATTTTCATGTTCACAATGCAGTTATTCTTGTAATCAGAAATCTTATTTACAAATACATTTGCTAACGCACACTGGGGAAAAACTATTTTCTTGTTCACAGTGCAATTATTCATGTAATTGGAAATCAAACTTAAGAAAACATGTGCTAACGCACATTAGCGAAAAACTATTTTCATGTTCACAGTGCAATTATTCGTGTAATTGGAAATCAAATTTAAGAAAACATTTGCTTACGCACACTAGCGAAAAACTATTTTCATGTTCACAATGCAGTTATTCGTGTAATCAGAAATCAAGTTTAAAAATACATTTACTCAAGCACACAGGAAAAAAACGGTTTACATGTTCACAGTGCAAATATTCGTGTAATCAGAAATCACAATTCAAAAGACATGTGCTTACGCACACTCGAAAATAACTATTTTCGTGTTTATCGTGCAGTTTTTGTGCACTCTCAAAACACATTTAATAGTTCATTTTATCTCACACACTGGAGGAAACCTTTTTTCTTTCTTGCAGTGTGCTTATAATAAAAGATTTTTCTTGGGAGACTTCGTGTGCACGCTGAAAGTAAAGTGTTTTTAGGTTCATAGTGCAATTCATTCTCTAATAATAAAGGGTCCGCCATCTAAAGTTTTTTTTTTCAACTAGTGCTTATTTCGTGAATGGTAACACTTAGCTCATGTCTGATTTGACAGATAATTAGTTTTATCCTTCCGCTGAACGAATATGGTTGTGTATACGCTTGAACAACGCTGGGAAATATTGCGACATTACTTTGAAAATCATGGTAATGTTGCAGAATGTGTGCGAAAATTGCGTACGGTTTTTGGAAGAAGAGAAGCACCGTCAGCTCCGTATGTTCGTTATCTTGTGAAAAAAGTGAAAGAAACTGGCACCCTGATGTCGTTTGGCCACCTCGGAGCTGCGATTTGACACCGTTGGACTATTATTTGTGGGGTGCCCTCAAAGATAAATGTTACGCCGACAAGCCAGAGACAATTGACGCTTTAAAGGACAATATTCGTGAAGCCATTGGTGAAATACAGCTGCACACAATCGATAATGTGCTTAAAAATTGGACCGATCGTGTAGGCTACTGCATGGCCAGCCGAGGCAGCCATTTGAATGAAATTATTTTCCATTATTAACCGGAAGGATTGTACTTTCAAATAAAAAAAGAAATTTGAGAAAATATTCAGTAGTTTTTTTTTTATAGCATTTTCAAAAAAAAAAAGTTATTTGGCGGACCCTTTATATCCTAGGTCCAAAACATCTTTGTAAAATTTCATGTAATTACGACGATAAAATGTTTTTAGATTGGATACACACACAGTGCAAACATAAATACTATATAAAATTTACGAGCCGTCGCTCAATGAGGAGGAAAAGCTTCTGTATTCGCTGTAAACTTATAAACAAGTTGTCCTGATGAAAATAAAAGTAGAACATATATTAACGGATCTTGTTTAGCTCCGTCATAGGAACTTTATGTGGGGAGGAAGAGAAAATTAAAATCCCATGAAAAGATTCAAAAGTTTGTCAAATCATGGAGATAACAGTCATGATTTAAATATGCCACAAGGTTCATGGTAAAAAATTTACATAAATTCCTGTATTTTGCTGTACCTGGACAAAAATAAAATATTATGGAACCAATTTGTACATGTGGTAAATATATAATATTAATTTTATCAGCACATAGGATAGACCACTCAATCTTTCTTCTGAGAATGAAATATGAAATTTATGGCTTAAATTTGCATATGTTCTGTGTGCCGAATAGTTTTATTAAATCTCTTTATTTGCAATCCAGATTTCACCTTGCGTGAGCAAGGGTCCAATTATCGTTCCTGTTGTTGTTGGCAACCCTCCTGTTTATATTTCGATTGAATTGAAAGTCAAGTGGTTAAATTTAAATGATGATGCAATAATATTTATCCCAATCTATTTAATCGTTTGTGTGAATGTACTAAATTGAATAATGGAATAACCTATAAGATACATTATCCGTCTGTTCTGTATACAAATCTGCATCATCCCGGTGGAAAACATAGATGACATTTCACCCAATAAAGTGTAAAGAATATTTTCCATCCAAAATGAATGTAAAAGATTTCCGCTAGTTTGTACAAAGTACTAACTACGAGCAGCCCTGAACGTACAATTTTTTTATTATACATTTTTTCTCGCGTCAGCATATAATATATCCTCTTCTTTTTTTCAAAAAACACTTATTTTTTGTTACATAATATATTATATTTAAATTTTGATCACCCTTATACATTTATCCTTTCTTCTTCAAAATGTTACCTAGGTTAAGACCGGTGCCACAGTGTGTGGAACTTCCGCTGCAAAACGCCGCTTCATTTATTTCCATATAATATGCGCTTATCAAACACATTGCGCGGACGATGTATGACAAAATTAAGATAGCTACTGAATATGTTGTAAACATATAGTAACTAGAATGCTTGATTAAAGGTAGAATTATTGAATTACCTACCAAAATAATATGGACTATAATTATATCCAGCATAACATACACCATCAGCGTCACATAATCATAATCCAGTATCCAATTTTTTATGTAAAGTTTTATTTGACTTGTATGAATTTGAATAAATTTGTATTATTCGATATAAGTACTTTTATGATGGTCCAACGTTTTAGAATATTTTCTTCTCTTAGAGTATTGTGAACACTATACATATATACAATATATAATTGATCGTGAAATAATTTGTAAAATAAATAAGGTTTTACTATGTAATGTGTATTCTTTCCTTATTTAATTGTAAAAAACTTGACTTTTATTTTATTACATTTTTTTATTAATATTTTTATCTAGAGTCTTATCCCCTGCAGGTATAATCTTATAATGAAAATGTAGATTCGGATAAAATAAATAACATTATTACTTCAAAAATCAATGTAGCAAAGCTTGGAATATAGTTTAGTTATCTGAAAACGACAAAAAAGGGGAAATTTTATGAAATAGCCGAAAACCGGAGCATATAAATCTATTAAAAATTAAATTATTATAAATTGACCAAAGAAGGGATCAACGTGTAAATAAATTGATAATCCATAAGATACATAAATTTATTCAAAACAAGATTTTTTAGTACACATTTCACTACAAAATAAAGATATAAAAGTTATAAGGGAACGGGACAATGATGAACATGTGCTTTAGTGAAAGGGAAATTCTTATAAAGAAATTCAATTCTAGGTTTTGGCTTGTATTAAAGGGAATAAATTTTTCATACTCTATATAAGTTACTGTAATGATAGTCCAACGTTTTACAAAAAATAAGTCAGAAATATTGAGAAAAAAAATGCAAACTTTGATTTTTTTTTTTTTTGGGAATCTCAACAGTATACAATTTATTATAATAATACATAACGTACTAGGTAATTCGTATACCAATTATAGAGATCCACGGCATAAAATGTTAAATCAAGCAATAAAGAGAACATATATTAAATAGAGGGATAGGAGTGGGAGATAGATGGGGAAGTGGAGTGAGGTGTATGGGATTGTGGCTGAGTGGAGTGCGTATGTATTCTGTGCGTGACGTTGTATACAGATATGGGGGTATGTGTAAAGAGTGATGAGAGTTTGGCTGTGGTGTGTGTATGATGATGGTCGGTCTCAGTTAATCCGGTGAAGATATAGTAATATAATATAAGCGGTTTAAATACGATTTTTAAGAGCTGAGATGTTGGTATTAAATATATCAATGTCATTGAAGTGGTCATTGTATGCTTTGCATGTTCGCTGGATGAATGAGTTCTGTGCATAAGAGGTTCTGCTTATGGGTACATGGAAGAGCACGGACTGTCGGGTTCGCCTTGATGGAGCGTGGAGAGAAACCAGCTCCAATTGGCTGGGACAGTCAATATGTCCCTGAAGTAACTTGAAAAGTAGTATTTGATCAGCTCGTGCTCTTCTATGTTCCAGGGTTCTCATGTTATAGAAATCCATTGCTTCCATATATGAGTCGAAATATATGCCGGATTTACCATTGAGGCGACGCAAAAACCTGTTCTGAATTTGTTCTATTCTCGCAATGTATGTTGTCTGTTGTGGATTCCAGACCTGAGATGCATACTCCAAGTGACTGCGAACGTAGGAATAATATAAAATTTTTAATGAGTGAGGATTTTTGAATTGTTTGCAGGTTCGAAGTATGAATCCCAGCATACTGTAGGCTTTGGAGATAATATGGTCAAAGTGCGCTTTAAAAATAAGTTTACTGTCGAGAATTATTCCGAGGTCTTTTAATTCGCATTTGTTTTCTAGTTGAGCATTGTTTATTGAGTAGGCAAACTGAATGTTATTGGTTTTCCTGGAAAATGTCATTTGAAAGCATTTTTTAGCGTTAAGAAGAAGTTTGTTTATATGACAGTAGGCAGAAACGCGGTTAAGATCTTCTTGAATTTTTCGGCAATCGTCTAGGGAGTTCACTTTTGCGAAAATCTTCATATCATCCGCATAAAGTAGGAAATTAGCGAAATGAAAGCAGTTTTGTATGTCATTTATATAGATTATGAACAGTAATGGACCCAGTAAACTCCCTTGAGGGACTCCAGAGGAGATGCGAGCCCAGTCAGATTTAAGACCGCCGATGACAACTGCTTGGTTTCTGTTGGTAATGTAGGAAATAAGCCACCTTAGTAGGTCACCGTGGATTCCTATTTTTATCAGTTTATCAGCTAAAATGTCATGATCGACTTTGTCAAATGCTTTACTGTAGTCTGTGTATATGGCATCGGTTTGCGCTCGTTGATCCATTGAGGATAGCGCGTACTGCGTGAAGGTTAGTAGATTGGTGACAGTGGATCTTCCCGCGAAGAATCCGTGTTGTTGGGGATTAATGTATGGCTTTATGGCGCTAAATATCTGGGTATAGACTATTTTTTCAAAGAGTTTACTGAATATTGACAATTTTGAGATTGGTCTGTAGTTAGTTACGTCATTTTTTTGACCAGATTTAAAAATAGGGGTTATGTGCGCATTTTTCCATTGATCCGGGAAGGTACCTTCATTAAGGGATTTAATAAAAAGTAAACAGAGTGGATGGACGATACTGGAAGAGCATGCATGTACGAACGAGGGGGGAATACCGTCAGGCCCTGCGCCTTTATTCAAATCTAGACTATTTATATGATCTCGTAAAACGGTTGGGTTTATCGAAATTTGTTTAATGTCAGCCGGGCCAAAGTCGACTATAGAGGGTGGGTGTGCCCCTGAGGTATTTTGAGTAAATACGGATTTAAAGTATTGTGAGAATAGGTTGCAAATATCTTGTCCATTCACTGAGGTTTGGTTAAGGTATATGACTTTATTTGGAATAGTTGATGATTCATTTTTTGATTTCACGTATGACCAAAATTGTTTAGGGTTCGATGTTATTGCATTTTCTATTCTTTGGATATAATTACTGTAATGTGACTTTGACAATCTTTTCAGCCTGGTCCTCAACAGGGAAAAAGTTTCGTAATCAATTGGGTTTTTGTACAATTTGAATTTTTTTAAATATTTGTATTTTTCCTTGCATATTTTTATTAGAGATGGCGTGTACCACGGGGGATACTTATTAGACCAAATGTATTTGAATGGTATATGTGCTTCGATTAATTTTTCAAGAATATCATAGAATAGAGATGTTGCATCGTTCGTGTTGAGCTCTTCAAAAATAGAATCCCAGTTTATCGTGTTTAGCTTGTTGTTTATTGTTATATAATCTCCGTTTCGAAATTGTACTACTTTTTTCTTAAGCTGGTTTATTTGGGGAGAATCCACGGAAGCTGCAAGAGTTATATTGATCGCTATATGGTGTGCGTCTTCTGCAACTAGTGGATCATCACTCGCCTTTGCTTCTATAATGTTGTGATTGCAGGGAACTAAGTCGAGAATTCTACCCAACTATTAATTGAATTATTGAATTGTTTTAAGCCTAAGAAGTTTATTGTATCACAGAACTCTCCGCTCAGTGACCTTGTATAGTGGGTTGGAAGGAGATATTTGTTATTGCTGATACTTCCCCAGGAAATATCAGGGAGATTGAAATCGCCGAGTATGAGAAAAATGTCAGAGGGAGTAGAGCCTTCAATAATATTGTTTAATTGGTGAAGGAATGTTTGCAGAAGGGAAGAGTGCGAGGGTCCGCCGGGAAGATAGACGCAGCAGATATATAGATTGCTACGTTTGGTATTAGAAGTGATGGGGATACATACCCAGATATCTTCTGCCTCGGTCCGCCAATGGGATAGTTCCACTGCATTGAGGTCTGAGTTTATAGCAAGAACTACACCTCCTCCAAGTTTTTGGCCGGTTAGGGAATAGTCTCTGTCACGCCTAAATACTGAATATCTACGGTCAAAAATTTCGCAGTTATTAATGTTACCTATTAACCAGCTTTCTACTATGCCCACACAGTCCCAGTGGTTACATGCAACGTTATTTAGGAATGTGTCTGTTTTCGTGCGTAAACCTCGCGTATTTTGAAAGTATATATCAAGACATTGTGTCATTGTCAGTTAAAGTTGTAATAAGGTGTAATTTATAGCGAATTGGGTAAATATAAAATAATAAAAAGAAGTATACCGTACATACGTATGTAGCGAACTGGGTAATAAGTAGAACATAATAAAATGGGGCAAAGTGTATAAACATTCAGAAGGGATATAGTGCGCTCGCGCTTGCAAGAAGTATGTATTTTGGAGGAATATGTATATGAAGTGTGGATGACTGAGACCGATACAATGATGATAATGATATGTAGAAATATTGTTATTATTTCAATCGCCATAAGCCGAAGGTTAGAATGAGACGTGTGATGCACATGATATTTATGTATTGGAAGTACTCACAGAGTGCCATACAGAGCAAAATGGCTGTTGATCGACCGCTGTGGAATCGGGTTATGTAGGGACAGGGGAGTTCAAGGAAATGAGAGAAGGGGTTAGGTCTGGAGATGGTATACGAAAATTTATTAATTTGGAGTGGGGCGCAATTATAATCCAGTTACCTTCTGTAAGTCCCGCTCGCTTTCGATCCGGATAGTTGAGTTTCTCGTCCAACAGTAAGAAAAACCCTGAAGGCGTGCGAGAGATGTCACATATAACTTAACTTAACTTTTCCATGCTACTAGTGGTGTACCACAGGGATCGCATCTTGGACCAATACTATTTCTATTATTTGTGAATGACATTTCAACAATATTTAATGACATTGAATATTTGCTGTTTGCAGATGATCTAAAAATCTTTAAATCAGTAACCAACATTTATGACTGCAACATATTACAGCAAAACCTAAATTCTCTTTCAGTATGGTGTGAAACGAATAAATTGTACTTAAATTTAAATAAATGCAAAATTATATAATTTACTAGATTAAAATCAAAAATAAATTTTGAATACTCTCTATGTAACACCAAACTAGAAAATGTTGACTGTATTCGAGACTTAGGGGTATTATTCGACTCGAAACTTACTTTTACTAATCATATTAATGCAATAACTTGTAAGTCTCTAAAATTGCTGGGATTTATTTTAAGGACATCACGCCCATTTCAATCAATTGAAAGTATTAAAATGTTATACATGTCTCTTGTCCGGAGCCAATTAGAATATTGCTCATCAGTTTGGTCTCCATATTATAATGGGCATATAGACAGTATTGAGCGTGTCCAACGCAAATTTCTCAAATACATTAACTACAAGTTAAGCATACCAATACAAAACATAGAATACAATTACATATTGAAGAGACTAAATTTACTCACATTATATGATAGAAGAAAAATTTATGATATAGTTCTTCTTTACAAAATTGTAAACAATATGTTGGACAGCCCTGACCTTGTAGCATGTATCGATTATAATATCCCTTCCACACATAGAACTCGACAAATTGTCACATTCCATCGCAACAATTGCAATACTAATTATCAATCAAATTCTGTGATACACAGAATATTGGGAACTTGTAATGAATATGGTTGCATGATTGACATTTTCGTCGACAGTCTGGAGAAAGTAAAGTTTACACTTAAAGAGGCAATACTGCTTCGTTACTGACTTCAGCTGTTAATATGTAATGGTGGGTAATATATATTTTTCGTACACATTGCCGCTTTGTACTTTATATTTTTAATTTCTGTACTCATGTTTTGGTGCTATTCCTGATACTTTTAATAATTTGCTACTTGTAATTTATATTGTTTAATGTATGTTCTTTTAATTTTATGATATATTTTTTTATGTAAAAGCCTATACGCATTGCTGCTCGTTACCTACTCTACATTTTTAATTTTTATACTCATGATTTGGTGCTATTCCTGAAACTTCATATTTCGCTACTTATAACTTATATTGTTTAATGTTTGTTCTTTTTAATTTTATGTTATATTTTTAGGTAAAAGCCTATACACATTGCCGTTATTTACTTTATATTTTTAACTTTTATACTCATGTTTTGGTGCTATACAGATATTGTTTAATGTATGTGCTTTTTGAAATTTATTTTATACTCTTTATGTAAAAGCCTAATGGGCGTAAACAAATAAATAAATAAAACTCTTGATATTAGGTCATAATAGCTTGAACATTTTCGACTCATAATCAAGGTAGGAATATAGTCCTGTGAGGTTATCAATGTTTTACAAATAACCCTGTATAAATACTGAGAAACATTAACATCATTCTAAAGAATTCACTTACGTTTATAAACATACAATTGTAGAGAGTGGCTTTGTGAGATATATGAAACATCCAGGAGAGTGAGTAGATCGTCGGACCCAATATGCTCGTGGTTACTAATATATTGTTAGAAAAAATAAATAAATGAAGTAACATATTCGTGTTATTGAGAAATTCACCTAGAAAAACATTTCATAAGGTGAGCTATAAAAATATCTTCAGGCTCAATAGATCGTCATGATCAGCACTAATCTAATAAATTTATAAGATTCTCATCAAAACATTTCCACACATTCGAAAAATCCCTGAAACATAACATTAATCACTTATACTATTGTGGGTTGAGTTTTATATATATATATATATATATATAATCGTAGGGTAAGGTAACAGTCTATCGATCTTGCTAGGCAAACGTAATGGGAGAATTTTTATAGAAAGTTGTGTGCGAGTGGGCGGAAAAGCTTTTAGATTTCATAAACTTTTCTGTTCCTGGTTTTCGATTTAGTTATAAGATATTTTTACAGGGTAAGTACAGTAAACCTTTAAACGCGATTGCCTCCCTATACCATGGAAATACTTCGTGTGTAAAAATAAATAGGTCATTCATACCATGATTTGAAAGTGCAAAAGGTGTGTGTGTATATGTATATATACTTACATATATATATATATATATATATATATATATGTTAGTTCTAACTACTTTGGGGGTAACCCGCGTCAAATTCTGGTCGTCAGGACCAGTCGTCTGCCGACGTTTCGAACAGATCTCACTGTTCATCTTCAGGGCGCCTTGTCGATGGGCTGCTTCTCCAAAAAGCGTACAACCGTTTGGGTCCGGAGCTCACCGTCAAGTGAAAGTTTGAAAAATTCTGCGTCAGGTGTTTGTGGAGGAGTGGGTTTCTCCAGCGACGCCGTTAATGTGTTTTGCTCGGCTTCTAGTAATCCGTATATTTACTTTATTATCGTCATTATACAATATTGAGAAGGTTGGATTTTCTAATTGCTTCGGTGTTTTCATCGTGATTTCTGGTTTATTATTATTACTATTGATTCGTATTCGAACTTTGATTATTATTACTTAAGACTGTTTACTCCATGTCGGTCGAAGTCGAATGCTCAATTCGACACCAGAGACGATAGCCTTCGACTTCGTTCCACTTCCTTATATATAATATATATATATGATATAGTCTATATATATATATATATATATATATATATACATATATATATATTGTGTATTCTGCGGTGGATCCGCGCGTCTGTCTGTGCAACCGCCACAGATTCCACTCGGCCCAACTATCGTCAGTACCAGGTCCAGATGGGCCTGAGCGGAACAATAGCCGCCAGAGTGTATTTCATTGGTACTCACCCTGGTGTAAGACTTCCCGGTCCAGGTTCTAAGACTTATGTGATTCGCTGTGAAGCGCATTCCCGGGTAAAGTGTAGCGCGGAACAAGTGTTTAGCCGATCAGGACGAGCGTGCGCCGGAGCCGTCAACTGTGCCGCTGGTGGAAGGAGAATGTGTTCCCGTCCCGCTGTGGGTAGTAGTGATGGGTCTGCTCTGTACTCACTGCTACAATGTAGTACTACATTACATTGAAGTGCAAACTTCTCACGTTATGAAGTGTAGTGCACACTACAAACTACAAACACTTTAAAGTTATTGAAAGTATATACTTCCAATAGTACACTTCATTTCAAAGCGAACACTACAAAGTACACACACTTCAAAGTTATCGAAATTATGAGAAACATACTTTAAATAGAACATTTTTTACGTGAAATTTTTGGGAAGTTGATGTAGATAAATGAAGAAATCTCTGGAAACTGTAACAACCCCCCCCCTCCCCATGGTTTGAAAATTTTTTGGAATCGAATGAAGAAATCTGGTTGGTGACCTTTTTTTTTTTTGTTACTTCGGAGAAAATGTCGTCATTTATCTTAAATATTTTTTTCGTTCTTTATTTTTCTCGATTACTTCATTTCATTTCGTAGTACTACAATTACTTCACTTCATGTAGTTTTTACTACAATTGTAGTGTAGTGTAGTGAACGTGTGTGTATTGTAGTCTTCATTTTGAAATGTAGTTTTTCCTTCGCTAGTGGGTACATCTTCAACTTGTAGAACCTCCCGCTGGTCCGTGCCGGGTTGTGTCGCCCTCCGGCGCGAGTGTCGCGCGGTTGCTGGTACGGTGCGTGGCGGTTAGTGGCGCCACTCGGCGCGAGATGTCGCGCTGCTGCGCTCTGGCCATCGTATGCGCCACACTATCTTCGGCTCGTGGCAAAATATTGCAAAGAAAATTTTCATATAAAATAATGGTTTGTTACATATATAGGGTTATTTGTAAAACATTAATAACCTCGCAGGACTATATTCTTGCCTTGATTATGAGTCGGAAATGTTCAAGCAATTATGACCTAATATCAATAATTAAGGAGATATGCGACATCAAAGTTTGCATTTTTTTTTCAATAATTCTGACTTATTTTTTGTAAAACGTTGGACTATCATTACAGTAACTTATATCGAATATGAAAAATTCATTTCCTTTAATACAAGTCAAATAAAAAAATAAAAACCTTCAAATTCCAATTAGAAACATTCCAATTGGATTTTTTCAGGGTTTTTATCATTTTATTTAACTTGTATTGAAACGAATGAATGAGTTACTGTAATGATAGTCCAACGTTTTACAAAAAATAAGTGAGAAATATTGATAAAAATGCAAACTTTGATGTCGCATATCTCCTTAACTATTGATATTAGGTCATAATAGCTTGAACATTTTCGACTCATAATCAAGGCAGGAATATAGTCCTGCGAGGTTATTAATGTTTTACAAATAACCCTGTATATGATGGTACCACAAATTCTCAAATCACCCACGTACAATATCATGCTGTACGGTCAGTATATATTCATGCCTGCTTCTATACAGGGACGTTATTCGTCACCGCCTTGGCCACTTTACAGTAAATATACTGCGGGATATTCCTGAATCGCACACAACCTACAGGGCTTGCACGTCAAGAATAAAATATCTCAGAGGGTACCGCGCCTCGCACCATAACAGGGATCGGGACTCCGCAAGACGATATGAGGCGGACTAATGCCTCCACACCAACA